>JAVVLW010001931.1:0-14000 GCA_034401795.1 Chaetoderma sp. LZ-2023a
TTTTTGTTTCACCAACATACTGTTTCTGGCAAAGGGCACAGTTGATCAAATAGACTACATTCTCAGAATCACAATGCATATTAGTTCGGATATGATATTCATTTTTAGTTTGAAAGCTCAGGAATGTTTGTTGGTTTACAATATAGTTGTTTACTTTGCATCTATTTTTGTCGCATTTAGAAACTGATCCATCGCATTGGCACAGGAATTTAATTAAAAAGATTGATCCTACATTATAGAGAAATCACACACACGAATGCACACAAATACACACACGCACGTACGTACGCACGCACGCAGGCAGGCACGCACGCACGCACGCACGCACCTGAAGGAATGCACGAATGCATGCAATAATACATGCACACAGTAATACATGCACGAATGCACGCAATAATGCATGCATGAACGCATGCACGAACGGACGCAAGAATGCTTGCACGCACACACCCAGGCACTAATGTACTCACGAATTAATGCACCCACACCCACATACACACGCACACCCACGCAAGTATAGATGCACACATGTACGGATGTACGAGCACACACCCATACACACATACGAACAAACGCCCGGACGCACGAACGAACGAACGAACGAACGAACGAACGAACGAACGCACGAACGCACGCACGCACGCACGCACGCACGCACGCACGCACGCACGCACGCACTTTTGCAGACACAAAATTAAAAGATGTCCTACGGATATGATTTCATGTTGCCCCACCATTGATTTTGGTTGGGATTTGATTTATTTAAGAATAGGTAGGGAGGGATGAAACCTTGTCATTGTTATCAGGAACTATAAGGTCTAACTTTGATCTTACTAGCAAATCTTTCAGGTTTGGATTTCTATTGTAAACTATTACTGGTCGTGCTTTGATCGGTTCCTTTAATTTAGATTGCAACTGTGAATATTCGTCTTTTATGGTTTTCGCTAATTCAACATTACGTCTATTGTATATGAGTTGAAATGGGATAATTTTGTTCTTTTGTGATATTCCCGAATCTACATTTATTCCAAATGGTGCTTTTGTTTGGAGTGTTCTAATCCAATGGCCCTCTCGGATTTTGCGAAACGAACTCGTTTCATCCTCACTATCGAAGGTCGGAATCTGTTCTATTGGCATGATTTCAAAATGATGTTCAACTGAATGATCCGGAAGTTGGAAATGTTGAGCAATTGGCGTATCTGCTGAGGTGTTAATATCAGAAACGTGGCGTCTAGCACGCACTCTAAATGCATTTTTTGTTTCACCAACATACTGTTTCTGGCAAAGGGCACAATTGATCAAATAGACTACATTCTCAGAATCACAATGCATATTAGTTCGGATATGATATTCATTTTTAGTTTGAAAGCTCAGGAATGTTTGTTGGTTTACAATATAGTTGTTTACTTTGCATCTATTTTTGTCGCATTTATAAACTGATCCATCGCACATGATTGGTTTATTGTGTTTAATTTGGACAGGTTCAAACTCGGGTCCGCTATGAGGTTTTAGATTTTCAAGCTCATTGATGGTGTCTGCTTAAATTTTTCGAAGAAAACGGGCTGAATAGCCTCGTGCTGTCTGTCTGTCTTTACATTGAAAAAAACGCATTGGCACAGGAATTTAATTACAAATTTCTTTACCTAAATTTGTCCTATCGAGACCAAGTTTAGATTTACTTAGAGTGGTCCCCCCTTGAGATTAGTTGGGGTAAAATGAACTTATCAGTAGGTCGCTTTAACAGGTAAAGGCTGGGATTGATCCTACATTATAGAGAAATCACACACACACGAATGCACGCCCGCACGCACGCACGCACGCACGTACGTACGCACGCACGCACGCACGCACGCACGAACGTACGTACGCACGCACGCACGCACGCACGCACGCACGCACGCACGCACGCACGCACGCACGCACGCACGCACGCACGCACACATCTGAACGAATGCACGAATGCATGCAATAACACATGCCCACAGTAATACATGCACGAATGCACGCAATAATGCATGCATGAACGCATGCACGAACGAACGCACGAATGCATGCACGCACCCACCCACGCACTAATGTACTCACGAATTAATGCACCCACACCCACATACACACACGCACACATACACCCACGCAAGTATAGATGCACACACGTGCGGATGTACGAGCACACACCCACACACATACACACATACGAACAAACGCCCGGACGTACGAACGAACGAACGCACGCACGAACGAACGCACGCACGCACGCACGCACGCACGCACGCACGTACGCACACACGTACGCACACATACTTTTGCAGACACAAAATTAAAAGATGTCCTACGGATATGATTTCATGTTGCCCCACCATTGATTTTGGTTGGGATTAGATTTATTTAAGAATAGGTAGGGAGGGATGAAACCTTGTCATTGTTATCAGGAACCATACGGTCTAACTTTGATCTTACTAGCAAATCTTTCAGGTTTGGATTTCTATTGTAAGCTATTACTGGTCGTGCTTTGATCGGTTCCTTTAATTTAGATTGCAACTGTGAATATTCGTCTTTCATGGTTTTCGCTAATTCAACATTACGTCTATTGTATATGAGTTGAAATGGGATAATTTTGTTCTTTTGTGATATTCCCGAATCTACATTTATTCCAAATGGTGCTTTTGTTTGGAGTGTTCTAATCCAATGGCCCTCTCGGATTTTGCGAAACGAACTCGTTTCTTCCTCACTATCGAAGGTCGGAATCTGTTCTATTGGCATGATTTCAAAATGATGTTCAACTGAATGATCCGGAAGTTGGAAATGTTGAGCAATTGGCGTATCTGCTGAGGTGTTAATATCAGAAACGTGGCGTCTAGCACGCACTCTAAATGCATTTTTTGTTTCACCAACATACTGTTTCTGGCAAAGGGCACAATTGATCAAATAGACTACATTCTCAGAATCACAATGCATATTAGTTCGGATATGATATTCATTTTTAGTTTGAAAGCTCAGGAATGTTTGTTGGTTTACAATATAGTTGTTTACTTTGCATCTATATTTGTCGCATTTAGAAACTGATCCATCGCACATGATTGGTTTATTGTGTTTAATTTGGACAGGTTCAAACTCGGGTCCGCTATGAGGTTTTAGATTTTCAAGCTCATTGATGGTGTCTGCTTTAATTTTTCGAAGAAAACGGGCTGAATAGCCTCGTGCTTTCAAAGCATCAAACAGAGTAGAGCATGCACTATTCAGATTTTGCCTGTTGCTAGAGTTTCGAAAAAATCTTATGATTTGCGATTTGATCAAACCTTTAAATGTGTGTGGAGGATGAAATGATTTTTTGTGAAGCAGCTGATGTGAGTCTGTTGGCTTAAAGAATACTTTATATTCTAATTTTCCAGAGGAATCAAATTGAGGACCCTTATAGATCGTGACATCTAAAAAGTCAACCGATGTTCCACTAATAGTAGCTTTTAGCTTGATGTTTGAATCTTGGTTATTTAAAATGCGAAAAAATTCCCAAAAGTCTTCTTCTGAATGTTGCCAAACTATGAAGATGTCATCTAGATATCTGAGGTAAAGAAGAGGCTTTTTGGTTGATTTGTTCAGTGCCTCCACTTCCCACTCCGCAACATAAATCGTGGCAAAATTTGGGCTGAATCGTTTACCCATTGCGCATCCACAGATTTGAAGGTAATTTTCACCATTAAATTGGAAATCGTTTCCTTTAAGACTTAGCTCTAATAATTTTAGAATTTCCGTGTCTGGTCGATCTGGATCAGGAAATTTGACCTAAGAATTCTTAATAGCATTGACTCCAGCATCAATATCTATATTGGTATACATAGCATCTATGTCTAATGTGACTAAATATGCATCTTTCGGAACTGACAATTTGGATAACTTTGAAAGAAAGTGTTCAGTGTTTTTGAGAAAGCTCTTGTGTCTATTAGCAATGGGCTTTAAATAGTAATCAATATATTCTGAAATGCCATAAGACTCACTGCCACAGTCTGAAATGATGGGTCGTCCAGGAGGTGTCAATGGATCTAACCAGGTGCTGATAGGTTTATGGATTTTAGGCAAGATATAAAATGTCCGATTTTGTGGATTATTCTCACCTAGCAGATACTTTAGCTGTTTCTTATCGATGTACTTATCTGTATGCAATGAATTAAGTATTTCAATGACATTTTGTCGGTTTTGAGGCCAAATTAAATTATCAAGTTTTCTGTAATGCCTGGTGTTAGTTAACTGCCTTTCGGCCTCGCGGATGTAGTTTTCTCTAGACATAATCACAGTTGCTGAACCTTTATCGGCTGGTTTTATAATAATATTTTGATTTCTACGTAATTTGTTGATAGCCTGTTGTTCGAGAAATGAAAGGTTTTGCTTATTGTTTGTAACTGGCAATGATCTGGCTATACCAGCAACCGTTTTTATGGTTGCTTTAACATTGTCATCAACTAGCCTATCTGGAGGGTCCCAACCGGATTTTCCAGTGAATGGTTTTGACTCTCCATTTAAATTTCGAAAATGATGGGCTATTTTTACTGAATGACCAAAATTAGCTACTTCAATAAGACCTGTGTCTAAAAGCAAATCTAATCCTGTTTTTGGTTTTGGAGTTGGTATAAAAGTAAGACCACGATCGAGAATTGATTTTTCAGATGGTGAGAGATCATAGTCAGCTGCTAAATTGACAAGGTTTGTTCCTAATCCTATGTTAGGGGAGCTATTGCCTTGACCCACATTTAGTTTAAACTAAGTACCGTCAACCAATGGTTATAAATACAATTAGCTGTTTCTTTCGTCCAATGGATTCTATCCTTCTCAACATGAAAATTCGCATCAGAAATTTTGGGGATGACCTTATCAACGTGGCAGTTGGACCTTGCTGATTCGTTGATACGCTTGAGACAGTACCTTTGCCTGTCTGACAAGCTATCAGAGAAGTTAATCTCAGCAAAGTGCAACTCCGCATTAGGGAAGGTGTTTTTAAATTCACGAGCCATGAACCGTAAATGGCTTGAGGCTTTGGTTGGATGCTCATTTTTGGAGTTGATGCCAATATTCAAGATGATCTTCTCCGGGCTAGGGCCATCCTGGTGTCGCATAGCCATTGTTCTGAAATGTGATAATGCGGCACCAGGATAGCACTCAACCTGGATGTCAGGATGGACATCTAAATCAATTCGGGCTAGATTAGAGGACCCTATCATCAGAATCTTTTTGGTGATTCTGGGGATCCTCCACAGGCCCTTGCTATGCGATTGATGACGGTACTTAGCAAACTTCCTGTCAGACAGGTTACTATTATTCTCCATAGGAGGGAGAGGAGGTGGAGACAGAAGAAGAGGAGCAGAAGAAGGTGCGTGAGGAGAAGAGAGATGAAGCGTAGGAGGAAGAGGAGGAGGAGGGATGGAGAGAGGAGATGCAAGAGGAGAAGATTGAGTATGAGGAGCAAGAGGCGGGATTGAGAGAGGAGATGCATAAAGAGAAGAAGGTTGAGGAGGAAGAGGAGGAGGCGGGATTGAGAGAGGAGATGCATGAAGAGAAGAAGTTTGAGGAGGAAGAGGAGGAGGCGGGATTGAGAGAGGAGAAGGAGGAAGAGGAGAAGATCGAGTCAGAAGGTGGCGAGGAGAAGATAGTGGAAGAGATGGGGAAGAGTTGCTAGGTGGTAGATTGGGGGAACAATGAGTAACAACCCGACAACGGCGCACAGGAGGAGAATTTGTCTTTGGGAGAGCTGGCCATGACTCTGTTACATCATCAACACCAGGTGTTGGTGTTGGTGATGTATACAGATTCGTCCGCTTGGAAGTGGTAGGCGAGGGTGTGAAGGTGGTTGGTGACCGTTGTCGTTTGTTAGTCATTGTTGAATGATAACCTGAACCTGTACTCGGTGTGGCCGCCGGTGTTGGTAGAGACATCAGTCTATTTTGCTTATCACTAGCTATTTCTGCCAAAAATTTCCAAAAATTTGTGATTGTCATTGTGGCCAATTTATTTCCAAAATTTTGCCTACCCCATTTCAATGCTATGCCTTTGGCTCTGTCTAGATCAAGAATTACATTAGATTCGGCCACTTTTACATCTGCCTTTAATTTGTCCAATTTGCTTCGATAATGTTTGATTAAATTTTCTAAGCAGCTATGAGCCCAAATTTGGTTTATCATGCTGGTCGATTTCAAAAATTCGTCATCTCGTAAGGCAGGGCAGAAAAACGAGTTCATCTCCTCCATTTTCATGCTGAGAGATTTCGGGAGAGAGTCTGATGCCAAATGCTCTCGTAAAAGACCATAGTGATGCAAGCATTGCAACACATGGAAGTACATCTTAACCAGTCTCTGAAAGGCCTGAACAGACTGGTTAGGAGCACTTTTGGTTGAAGAAAAGTTGGACGCTGGGTTGCCAGATTTGCGTCCTTTACCCACTGGGCCGTTGAAATTCTTGGCCATTTTAGAACGTAATCAAATTTCTACAGATTTATGTCAAATTTAGTCAGAAAAGTTCAAAAAAGTTAACTACCAAATATTAACTAGAGCGATATGTGTTGAAACAATTTAGAGACTGAAAAATAAGAACAATTAATACAAGATTATTATATATATATAAAATTAAAGCTTACACTGTCAGTTGCTGGAGCGCTTTCGACGTAATGGTCTTCGTCATGCAGCGAAAAAACTGGTCTAATGGCAACTGATAATTCTTACATATTTATAGGAGAATTACTGCAATGGTGACTACTGATTAACTATTAATTCAGTCTCTCCACAAACGCACACACGCACGCACGCACGCACGCACGCACGCACGCACGCACGCACGCACGCACGCACGCACGCACGCACGCACGCACGCACGCACGCACGCACGCACACATCTGAACGAATGCACGAATGCATGCAATAATACATGCACACAGTAATACATGCACGAATGCACGCAATAATGCATGCATGAACGCATGCACGAACGGACGCACGAATGCTTGCACGCACACACCCAGGCACTAATGTACTCACGAATTAATGCACCCACACCCACATACACACGCACACCCACGCAAGTATAGATGCACACATGTACGGATGTACGAGCACACACCCATACACACATACGAACAAACGCCCGGACGCACGAACGAACGAACGAACGAACGAACGAACGAACGCACGCACGCACGCACGCACGCACGCACGCACGCACGCACGCACGCACGCACGCACTTTTGCAGACACAAAATTAAAAGATGTCCTACGGATATGATTTCATGTTGCCCCACCATTGATTTTGGTTGGGATTTGATTTATTTAAGAATAGGTAGGGAGGGATGAAACCTTGTCATTGTTATCAGGAACTATAAGGTCTAACTTTGATCTTACTAGCAAATCTTTCAGGTTTGGATTTCTATTGTAAACTATTACTGGTCGTGCTTTGATCGGTTCCTTTAATTTAGATTGCAACTGTGAATATTCGTCTTTTATGGTTTTCGCTAATTCAACATTACATCTATTGTATATGAGTTGAAATGGGATAATTTTGTTCTTTTGTGATATTCCCGAATCTACATTTATTCCAAATGGTGCTTTTGTTTGGAGTGTTCTAATCCAATGGCCCTCTCGGATTTTGCGAAACGAACTCGTTTCATCCTCACTATCGAAGGTCGGAATCTGTTCTATTGGCATGATTTCAAAACGATGTTCAACTGAATGATCCGGAAGTTGGAAATGTTGAGCAATTGGCGTATCTGCTGAGGTGTTAATATCAGAAACGTGGCGTCTAGCACGCACTCTAAATGCATTTTTTGTTTCACCAACATACTGTTTCTGGCAAAGGGCACAATTGATCAAATAGACTACATTCTCAGAATCACAATGCATATTAGTTCGGATATGATATTCATTTTTAGTTTGAAAGCTCAGGAATGTTTGTTGGTTTACAATATAGTTGTTTACTTTGCATCTATTTTTGTCGCATTTATAAACTGATCCATCGCACATGATTGGTTTATTGTGTTTAATTTGGACAGGTTCAAACTCGGGTCCGCTATGAGGTTTTAGATTTTCAAGCTCATTGATGGTGTCTGCTTTAATTTTTCGAAGAAAACGGGCTGAATAGCCTCGTGCTGTCTGTCTGTCTGTCTGTCTGTCTGTCTGTCTGTCTGTCTGTCTGTATGTCTGTCTGTCTGTATGTCTGTCTGTCTGTCTGTCTGTCTGTCTGTCTGTCTGTCTGTCTGTCTGTCTGTCTGTCTGTCTGTCTTTACATTGAAAAAAACGCATTGGCACAGGAATTTAATTACAAATTTCTTTGCCTAAATTTGTCCTATCGAGACCAAGTTTAGATTTACTTAGAGTGGTCCCCCCTTGAGATTAGTTGGGGTAAAGTGAATTAATCAGTAGGTCGCTTTAACAGGTAAAGGCTGGGCTTGATCCTACATTATAGAGAAATCAGACACACGAATGCACACACATACACATACGCACGTACATACGCACGTACGCACGCACGCACGCACGTACGCACGCACGCACGCACGCACGCACGCAGTAATACATGCACGAATGCACGCAATAATGCAAGCATGAACGCATGCACGAACGGACGCACGAATGCATGCACGTACACACCCAGGCACTAATGTACTCACGAATTAATGCACCCACACCCACATACACACGCACACATACACCCACGCAAGTATAGATGCACACACGTACGGATGTACGAGCACACACCCATACACACATACGAACAAACGCCCGGACGAACGAACGAACGCCCGAACGCACGCACGCACGCACGCACGCACGCACGCACGCACGCACGCACGCACGCACGCACGCACGCACGCACGCACGCACGCACGCACGCACTTTTGCAGACACAAAATTAAAAGATGTCCTACGGATATGATTTCATGTTGCCCCACCATTGATTTTGGTTGGGATTAGATTTATTTAAGAATAGGTAGGGAGGGATGAAACCTTGTCATTGTTATCAGGAACCATAAGGTCTAACTTTGATCTTACTAGCAAATCTTTCAGGTTTGGATTTCTATTGTAAGCTATTACTGGTCGTGCTTTGATCGGTTCCTTTAATTTAGATTGCAACTGTGAATATTCGTCTTTCATGGTTTTCGCTAATTCAACATTACGTCTATTGTATATGAGTTGAAATGGGATAATTTTGTTCTTTTGTGATATTCCCGAATCTACATTTATTCCAAATGGTGCTTTTGTTTGGAGTGTTCTAATCCAATGGCCCTCTCGGATTTTGCGAAACGAACTCGTTTCTTCCTCACTATCGAAGGTCGGAATCTGTTCTATTGGCATGATTTCAAAATGATGTTCAACTGAATGATCCGGAAGTTGGAAATGTTGAGCAATTGGCGTATCTGCTGAGGTGTTAATATCAGAAACGTGGCGTCTAGCACGCACTCTAAATGCATTTTTTGTTTCACCAACATACTGTTTCTGGCAAAGGGCACAATTGATCAAATAGACTACATTCTCAGAATCACAATGCATATTAGTTCGGATATGATATTCATTTTTAGTTTGAAAGCTCAGGAATGTTTGTTGGTTTACAATATAGTTGTTTACTTTGCATCTATATTTGTCGCATTTAGAAACTGATCCATCGCACATGATTGGTTTATTGTGTTTAATTTGGACAGGTTCAAACTCGGGTCCGCTATGAGGTTTTAGATTTTCAAGCTCATTGATGGTGTCTGCTTTAATTTTTCGAAGAAAACGGGCTGAATAGCCTCGTGCTTTCAAAGCATCAAACAGAGTAGAGCATGCACTATTCAGATTTTGCCTGTTGCTAGAGTTTCGAAAAAATCTTATGATTTGCGATTTGATCAAACCTTTAAATGTGTGTGGAGGATGAAATGATTTTTTGTGAAGCAGCTGATGTGAGTCTGTTGGCTTAAAGAATACTTTATATTCTAATTTTCCAGAGGAATCAAATTGAGGACCCTTATAGATCGTGACATCTAAAAAGTCAACCGATGTTCCACTAATAGTAGCTTTTAGCTTGATGTTTGAATCTTGGTTATTTAAAATGCGAAAAAATTCCCAAAAGTCTTCTTCTGAATGTTGCCAAACTATGAAGATGTCATCTAGATATCTGAGGTAAAGAAGAGGCTTTTTGGTTGATTTGTTCAGTGCCTCCACTTCCCACTCCGCAACATAAATCGTGGCAAAATTTGGGCTGAATCGTTTACCCATTGCGCATCCACAGATTTGAAGGTAATTTTCACCATTAAATTGGAAATCGTTTCCTTTAAGACTTAGCTCTAATAATTTTAGAATTTCCGTGTCTGGTCGATCTGGATCAGGAAATTTGACAAAAGAATTCTTAATAGCATTGACTCCAGCATCAATATCTATATTGGTATACATAGCATCTATGTCTAATGTCACTAAATATGCATCTTTCGGAACTGACAATTTGGATAACTTTGAAAGAAAGTGTTCAGTATTCTTGAGAAAGCTCTTGTGTCTATTAGCAATGGGCTTTAAATAGTAATCAATATATTCTGAAATGCCATAAGACTCACTGCCACAGTCTGAAATGATGGGTCGTCCAGGAGGTGTCAATGGATCTAACCAGGTGCTGATAGGTTTATGGATTTTAGGCAAGATATAAAATGTCCGATTTTGTGGATTATTCTCACCTAGCAGATACTTTAGCTGTTTCTTATCGATGTACTTATCTGTATGCAATGAATTAAGTATTTCAATGAAATTTTGTCGGTTTTGAGGCCAAATTAAATTATCAAGTTTTCTGTAATGCCTGGTGTTAGTTAACTGCCTTTCGGCCTCGCGGATGTAGTTTTCTCTAGACATAATCACAGTTGCTGAACCTTTATCGGCTGGTTTTATAATAATATTTTGATTTCTACGTAATTTGTTGATAGCCTGTCGTTCGAGAAATGAAAGGTTTTGCTTATTGTTTGTAACTGGCAATGATCTGGCTATACCAGCAACCGTTTTTATGGTTGCTTTAACATTGTCATCAACTAGCCTATCTGGAGGGTCCCAACCGGATTTTCCAGTGAATGGTTTTGACTCTCCATTTAAATTTCGAAAATGATGGGCTATTTTTACTGAATGACCAAAATTAGCTACTTCAATAAGACCTGTGTCTAAAAGCAAATCTAATCCTGTTTTTGGTTTTGGAGTTGGTATAAAAGTAAGACCACGATCGAGAATTGATTTTTCAGATGGTGAGAGATCATAGTCAGCTGCTAAATTGACAAGGTTTGTTCCTAATCCTATGTTAGGGGAGCTATTGCCTTGACCCACATTTAGTTTAAACTAAGTACCGTCAACCAATGGTTATAAATACAATTAGCTGTTTCTTTCGTCCAATGGATTCTATCCTTCTCAACATGAAAATTCGCATCAGAAATTTTGGGGATGACCTTATCAACGTGGCAGTTGGACCTTGCTGATTCGTTGATACGCTTGAGACAGTACCTTTGCCTGTCTGACAAGCTATCAGAGAAGTTAATCTCAGCAAAGTGCAACTCCGCATTAGGGAAGGTGTTTTTAAATTCACGAGCCATGAACCGTAAATGGCTTGAGGCTTTGGTTGGATGCTCATTTTTGGAGTTGATGCCAATATTCAAGATGATCTTCTCCGGGCTAGGGCCATCCTGGTGTCGCATAGCCATTGTTCTGAAATGTGATAATGCGGCACCAGGATAGCACTCAACCTGGATGTCAGGATGGACATCTAAATCAATTCGGGCTAGATTAGAGGACCCTATCATCAGAATCTTTTTGGTGATTCTGGGGATCCTCCACAGGCCCTTGCTATGCGATTGATGACGGTACTTAGCAAACTTCCTGTCAGACAGGTTACTATTATTCTCCATAGGAGGGAGAGGAGGTGGAGACAGAAGAAGAGGAGCAGAAGAAGGTGCGTGAGGAGAAGAGAGATGAAGCGTAGGAGGAAGAGGAGGAGGAGGGATGGAGAGAGGAGATGCAAGAGGAGAAGATTGAATATGAGGAGCAAGAGGCGGGATTGAGAGAGGAGATGCATAAAGAGAAGAAGGTTGAGGAGGAAGAGGAGGAGGCGGGATTGAGAGAGGAGATGCATGAAGAGAAGAAGTTTGAGGAGGAAGAGGAGGAGGCGGGATTGAGAGAGGAGAAGGAGGAAGAGGAGAAGATCGAGTCAGAAGGTGGCGAGGAGAAGATAGTGGAAGAGATGAGGAAGAGTTGCTAGGTGGTAGATTGGGGGAACAGTGAGTAACAACCCGACAACGGCGCACAGGAGGAGAATTTGTCTTTGGGAGAGCCGGCCATGACTCTGTTACATCATCAACACCAGGTGCTGGTGTTGGTGATGTATACAGATTCGTCCGCTTGGAAGTGGTAGGCGAGGGTGTGAAGGTGGTTGGTGACCGTTGTCGTTTGTTAGTCATTGTTGAATGATAACCTGAACCTGTACTCGGTGTGGCCGCCGGTGTTGGTAGAGACATCACTCTATTTTGCTTATCACTAGCTATTTCTGCCAAAAATTTCCAAAAATTTGTGATTGTCGTTGTGGCCAATTTATTTCCAAAATTTTGCCTACCCCATTTCAATGCTATGCCTTTGGCTCTGTCTAGATCAAGAATTACATTAGATTCGGCCACTTTTACCTCTGCCTTTAATTTGTCCAATTTGCTTCGATAATGGTTGATTAAATTTTCTAAGCAGCTATGAGCCCAAATTTGGTTTATCATGCTGGTCGATTTCAAAAATTCATCATCTCGTAAGGCAGGGCAGAAAAACGAGTTCATCTCCTCCATTTTCATGCTGAGAGATTTCGGGAGAGAGTCTGATGCCAAATGCTCTCGTAAAAGACCATAGTGATGCAAGCATTGCAACACATGGAAGTACATCTTAACCAGTCTCTGAAAGGCCTGAACAGACTGGTTAGGAGCACTTTTGGTTGAAGAAAAGTTGGACGCTGGGTTGCCAGATTTGCGTCCTTTACCCACTGGGCCGTTGAAATTCTTGGCCATTTTAGAACGTAATCAAATTTCTACAGATTTATGTCAAATTTAGTCAGAAAAGTTCAAAAAAGTTAACTACCAAATATTAACTAGAGCGATATGTGTTGAAACAATTTAGAGACTGAAAAATAAGAACAATTAATACAAGATTATTATATATATATAAAATTAAAGCTTACACTGTCAGTTGCTGGAGCGCTTTCGACGTAATGGTCTTCGTCATGCAGCGAAAAAACTGGTCTAATGGCAACTGATAATTCTTACATATTTATAGGAGAATTACTACAATGGTGACTACTGATTAACTATTAATTCAGTCTCTCCACAAAAGATCAAACTAAACCCGAAGACCTGCTTTAGATCAATGTGCGCCTTTGGCGCTACTGAAGTCAAACAGCTAATACAAAAGGCGTGATTGCTTAATTATATCGAGCTTATCTAACTGTAGCATGGGTTAGTACGCCGGTTCGTTTCAGGCGATTAATGTGTGAGAATAACAATGAGGGCTATTTGGTCAGTCATTAGATCAAATGCTGCCGAGATATGTTTAATCATGGCGGCGGAGAGTAATTTACTTGTTGTTTGAGTACTGCAAGGGACAGGTTTCCTGAATAAAGATTATTAAAACAAATTCTGAAGTTGTACAGTTATTTGATCTTGGCGAATCGGTTCACTCAGTCATTACAAAGCGTTGATTACTTCTTTGTAATAAGTTGGCGTTGCCGTGTGTTCGAAAATAGGAACAAATTTGGACAGTTAGGAGTTATACAGTTTTTTGATCTGGGCAAATCGGTTCACTCAGTCATTACAAAGCATTGATTACTTCTTTGTAATAAGTTGGTGTTGCCCTGTGTTCGAAAATAGGAATAAACAAATAGTTTTGAGCAGGTCTTTCTGACATAGGATGATCCATTGTGGATTGACTGAATGTTGTTGGTCTAGTGAGTTTCCTTCTAAAGAGAGGTGGTTGTAAGTCACAGGTTGTTTGAGCTTT
>JAVVLW010001932.1:0-13884 GCA_034401795.1 Chaetoderma sp. LZ-2023a
GAATTTGAACTCGCACTTCACTAACTCTCACCAAAAACTGTGGATGATAGATGCTGGTTCTCCTGGATATCACACATTTTGTGAAAATATATACTATTATCCGTACATGAACTTCTAGCAGCACCTCCTAGCAAAAAGGACTGGGAAAAACGCATTAACCATGCCATCACACATCGACGGATAATTATGTACTTGTAATCCACAAAATCACTGTCAAAATTCCGAAACACACACTCACACACCGTTAGGTTAGGGGGTTACAAACTTATACACAATCTGCTTTCCACAGGGGGAGAGGAGCCAACAGGCATGGGTGTGCCTCTGTCGGGGTTTGGTATCTGGGTTTGACAGTGGAAATCATGAGGTTTGGGCATCACCTCATTACTGGGGAACGTGAATCGAACAGAAAGGGATCAACACAGATGCAGTAGTGGTTGGGAAAAGGGGGGCACTACTGAGCGTGATACTCAACCTCGAAACATAGGTAGGATAGCCTTTAATCTAAGGGAACGGCACTGGGTATAAATAACTGGGGCATCAGTGCAGTTTGGAAATCCGTCGTCAGTGGTGGACAGAATTTCTGATGGCGGGGTGGAGGGGTGGGGTGGTGGTTGGAAGAGGGTTCACAACATTATTTACAGTTTCTACATATATTTCAAAGGGAAGCCGACCTGAGTCACATAAATACAGTTTTCTGGAATGTGTAGTTCCCGCAATTCGCTTGAGCGGACGTCATCAATCACACTGTCCTCTCCATCAGGAAGATCAGGTGTCAGGTGTTCGGTTGGTTGGAGTGGCGGCTGAATGGTAGATGTTCGGTAGTCATCGATATCACATTCCCGTGGCTGTATAATCTTCTCTTCTAAACAAGGTTTGAGGCAGTCAAAATGGAACATAACCTCTTTGCCATTCGGCACATGGTATGTAGCATCCGATTGTCACTGGAGGACAGTGCATGGTCTCTTCCATTTATAGCTGGATTTTTGACTGACTCTGGTGGGCAGACTCGGGTCGCTTACCCAGACGTGGTCACCGATGGCGTAAGGTTCGCCATATGCTCGTGAGCAGCCTTCTGTAGCTTATGTAAAATGGAAAAGTGGGTCTTAACCCTTTTGTGCGCATCTTCCATTCTTTAATGCAATAATTCCATGTCAATTCACCTCATCAGGAACCTGTGGCATTACAACGTCCATGGGTAATGAAAGTTCGCAGCTCATTATTATGTGTGCGGGTGTAAATATGGTGCTGGAATGAGCAGCGGTATGGTGTGCTATCATCACAAATAGAAGGCATAGATCCGAGTCATGGCAATGGTGCTATGTTTTCTTGATCAACATAGTTGCAAGAGTCTGGTTGAATCTCTTAGGCGGAATTTCTTGATTTTGCTCCTGAATTGGGAAAATCGAGGGTTGTACATTGGGTTCATCCATACAATTGCGGCTGTCATAACCCATCTGGTGGCAATTGGGGCAGGAATGGTGTGGGCATCGCTGAACTATTTTCCATTCACTAGCTGGGGCAGCCTTGCGGTCTCACTTGCTAATGCAGAACTCTTAGCAGAGGTGTGGCCACTAGGAATCTCTGGGCTAGAGACTCGAATGGGTTTAAATCATTCTGAGGCAATTTCGGCGATCCTATTTTATAGGTATACGTCATAGGTCATGGTTTTATAGTCTGCTTCCACTTGCGTGGTCAGGCGACTTTACAACTTTACCCCCTGGTTATTGGGCCTTTTTCATTCCTGCACAATCTCAATGTGCTTCTTGTGAGTATTCAGCAGTTCTGGGCCAAATGTCTGACTTGTCCACAGCGGTATATGATATTATGTCTTATTTGAATGCTGTTCAAAATGGAAAACATTGCAAAATGGTTTGTTAAATCTGCAAACTGTGACAATTGGCGATTTTAATATTAATTAATTCATATAATATGTAAACCGACAAAAATTGTTACCAGTTGTCCTTTTATATTGTACAATTTCGGCCCTATTCAAGGTATAGTTCAATTTGATGATTTGTATGCATTTCGTCATATTGACATATGCAAACACTGGAAGAGACAAATCGCACGCTCGCATGCTCGCACGCAATGTCTGAAAAGTGTAAACCGCGCTTTTGCGCTGGTCCAAACTTATTTTCCAGACAAAAAATTATAACAAGCTGGTCGCCCTGTTTTGCGAGGCACCAACTCTAGCTAATGCTCCTTGTCAGCAATCGAGTATAACATAGTCAAATTAAAAAATTAAAACAGTAAATAAATCTCTCAGTTTTCAGTGATTACGTAGAAGAATTTCGGCTTTTATAATCATCAATAGAAGATACCAAGCATCTGTAGCAACACAGACGTCATCATCTGGACTTCTATTGGAAAAATAAACAAGATGGCTGCTGACATAAACAAATGCAATCCTAGAGCAAATTATATCAAGAAAGTGAAAAACCTAGCGATTGTTCAGGTGGAGGCTATACATAGCAAGGATCCCGAGGTAAGTGCCGTTTTTATTACACTAAACCGGCAGAAGATGAAGAAATTAGTAAAGTCGGTAGAAACTGTGTGAGGTGAAGGATAATGAGAAAGAACTTGAATGTTACATCTGTTTGTTGGTTCCATGTTGGTTAAAATTGCCAGAAATATCCCAAAGAGGTTTCTGAGAGTATTAACAAAGGGCTAACCAAACAGTTGGTACTGCAGTTATTTAGTTTTTTGTCGTGAGCATGAAGTGCCACTAGCGTAGAAAAGGCGACACTGGTAGCAACAAACAGAGGAAATGTCAGCAACAACAACAAGGCCACTCATGGTCTCCACAAGTCAACAAAGATTGTACTGATTTTTAAAAAGCACCCATGCAATAACAAGCCAATGACTTCGTAAATGATGATATGATGAATTTATTTTGTACTCAATGCCAAGTACAGTGTTTACATAATACATGTAGGGAGTCCACTAGTGGCATAGCCTATTTGTTGTGAACCTTCTACAAAAGCAAATTTACATATTGGTCCAGCATCGGCCCAGTAAGCTGCATTATCAGGGTGTATAACATAAACAAAACATTTGACAATTCACTTGACAAATTTGTCCAACAGTTTTTGTTTAAGTGTCCAGTCAAATTACTTTTAAAATATTCAACAACCACCCACAGCTACTGATCGCCACATATAATAGGGTCTGAATGCCCATTTAGAGACTGGCATCCACAGGGATATACACCACCCACAGGTCCTGATCGCCACATATAATAGGGTCTGAACGCCCATTTAGAGACAGGCATCCACAGGGATATACACCACCCACAGGCACTGATCGCCACACATAATAATGTCTGAACGCCCATTTAGAGACAGGCATCCACAGTGATATACACAATGATTACTGTTGCACAGCTTCGCGCTATTGCAAAGCAATTTAACCTTATAGGCTACTCGAAGGCCAAGAAAGCTGACCTGCTCCAGATGATCGGTCAGGTCCGTGCCGAGGAGTGGCAGAAGCGACTCTCCCGAGCAATGAAGACAGGAATGTTTCCAGCGCTTACCAAAGATGATCCTTGGAATCCCCACAAGAAAGCGCAGCAGATATATGAGTTTCGTCAGTTGGACGAGGAGGTGACTGCTAGCTTGTGAACCAAGACTGTAGCGAGGCAGATGGCGGACCATCCACTGGAGCGCTTACCTCTCCTATGCAGGATCACTAAGCGAGTGATGAGGGGCCGAGGTCTGAACCCTTAGCCCGGAGCATAAGGCGAGAAGGCGAGCACATTCTCGACTAGTGTCTCGGCGAAAGGGAGACAGAGGATAGAGGACGCTGGTCAGAACGCCTTCTACCTCCGCTACACCCATACCTATCGCATCCGTCACATCGAAGACGTAGGGTAATGCTCTTCCACAAGAATGCTCCAGGTAGCCCGTGGCTGAACACGATAGGAGCAGCTCACGACTGGGTGGCAGCAAGAGAGCAAGCCCGCCTCGACACAGACAATATGGATTGACCCAACACCAAGTGGGCTTTCGTTCGATCAATCAACGTTGAGGTCAGGTCTGTCATCGACCGCCAACCTCGGCTTGGGACAGGCCCCCTCCCAGACTGGCTACGACAGAAGAAGAGTATGACTGCCCTCGACACCTACAGGGACAACATGTGTCTCTGGAGATGTCTAGCAGTCCAGCGAGGATCCAGAGCTGATAGAAGCACAGCTCTTGCACGAGATCTTGCCACACAGTTCTACGGCAAGATAGCACCTGATGTCCACAAGACCTCGCTGGATCAGCTGGACAAGGTAGAGTTCCTCGCCAAGGTCGGGATTCGTGTGTATCAACCAATCGAAGAGGGCACCTGGCACATGATCAGGCAAGCAGCTCACTACCGTGACACCATGACCATCGGAGTGTGGGACCACCACGCCTTCTACATCAAGAACATCTCCAAGCTGGCACATACACTAGTCTGCAATCACTGTCAGCAGAGGTTTACAAAGGCATGCCATCTTCAACGCCACGCTGATCACTGTACAGGCGGCAAAACAAAAATTGTGTGTCCTGGCGAGAAGGTTGAGGCGCCACAGTCTGCGTATGAGAAAGCCTTCTATCCGCCTCAACCATCGAGTTCAGCGGCTACTCGCTGGATCGAGTATGAGTCGAGAAACAGAGGCTGCTCCTTAGAGGGAGCCACGAGTGAGCCCACTCACCTCTGCAATCCTGACCCCAAAGAACTGATCAGAGAGTTCATGCTGGAGATCCAATGGGGAGCATCTTTAATCCGGACAAGGGTTAGGGCACAGTGCATACCGACAGACCTGGACAAGCTCCCAAAGCGGCAGCAGCGACTGATCAACGAGTGGTGTGACCAAGTCCCTGTACTGGGGTTCAACTCTGGGTAGTATGACCTGAACCTCATCAAGAAGTACTTTGTCGATAAGCTGACTGACAGTACACGTACAGTGAAAGTCGCCAAGAAGGCTAGGCAGACAATGTTCCTCATAACACCTGAGCTACGGATTCTTGATGTGCTGAAGTACCTCGGCTCAGGAGTTTCGTATGAGGTATGGGTCAAAGCTTACGGGTGTACACAGCAGAAGAGCTGGCTCCCGTATGAATGGTTTGACACACATGAGAAGCTCAACTATCCAGGGCTTCCTGACTACTCAGCATGGACATCTAAGCTCAAGGGTGGCTACCTCTTGACGCGAACAGAGTGGGAACAGTGTAACCAGACATTCAGCGAGCATGGAATGCGGACATTCGCCGACTGGCTGCGATACTACAACAACCTGGACATCAGTCCATTCATCGAAGCCCTAGAGTAGATGCGGGAGTTCTACACAGATTGAGAAATAGACATCCTCAAAGACGCGGTGTCTCTCCCAGGTGTGTCACTGCAGTACCTCCTGTGTGGAACCGCTCAGCACATGCCGGATGTTAGCCTCTATTCACCGGACAAGGAAGCCTATGAGATGCTGAAGGGTGCTGCTGTTGGCGGTCCCAGCATCATGTTCACAAGATACCACGAGGCCAGTGTGACTCGAATCAGCCAGAGTGAGCGTGTCTGCCAACGTCTACTCGGCTACGATGCAAATGCTCTGTACCTGTCAACGATGGCCAAAGAGATGCCAGGTGGTTAGGAGAAAGTGCGCCATTGGTCTGGTGCCGTTGGGGTAGCTAGCTTTAAGGAGACTCTCCTAGCAGACAGCTGGTTTGGGTTTGCTGAGGTGGATATAGAGGTTCCCAAGGCTCTGTGGGCAAAGTTCGAGGAAATGCCTCCTCTCTTCTATAACCGCGAGATCCCGATAGAGGCAATCTCGTCTGAGATGCTGGGATATCTAGGGTGAACAGGGAGGAAGCGGCCCCCCCCCACCCAGAAGCTGGTTGGTGCGCTCTCTAGCAAGAAGTAGCTGCTGTATACCCCGACCCTCAAGTGGTATATAACCCATGGCCTGGAGATGATTGCTGTATACTGCACCATAGACTATGATGCCAAGCGCCCATTTGAGTGGTTCATGGAGAATGTTACGGAGGCCCACCTCTCGGGAGATGTAGATAAGAGCAAAGCATTCTTGGCAGATCTCTTCAAACTCCTTGGCAAACAGTGCCTACGGGAAGCTCATCGAGGCCCTAGAACGTCATAGCAACACCAGCTTCACGAAGGATGAACGCGTGATAGACAAGGCCCTGCGTAGTGCATGGTTCGAAAATCTCGAGGACCTTCCAGGTGGGGATAGCCGTTTATGAGCTCGCGAAGCTGCGAATGCTGGAGTTCTACTACGAATTCCTCGATCGCTATGCAGCTAGTGACAGGTTTGAGTACCTGCAGATGGACACTGACTCCACGTATATCGCTATAGCAGGCTCCAACCTCGACGACGTCATTCGCCCTGAGATGCGAGCAGAGTACCAGGCTCATAAGCGGGACTGGCTAGCTTGGGACAAATGGTCTGGATGGACTCCGGGACTGTTCAAGCTCGAGTTCGAAGGCTCTCGTGGCATCGCTCTCTGCTACAAATGCTACTACGTGGAGAGCGCAGCTGCATGTAAGTGCTCGGCTAATGGAATCTCAAAGCGTCAGAATGAGGTCTCTTGGCAGAGGTTCTACAGCGCCCTACATGGCAGGTGGACAGAGCTAAAAACCTAGGCCTATGCATGCGCAACCAGGGTATGGCGACGTATGCGCAGGAAAAACTTGGACTCTCCGCTGACTATGATAAGCGCCATGTGCTGCCAGATGGGGTCTATATCAAGCCCATCGAGTATCATGTTAGCACCCTAGGGGTGGTAGCTGTGTGTCCTCAGGGACTAGCTGGAGCTCTTCTACGACAAATGGTCGCCTAGGCACTCCGTGTTGGCGTGCCAGGTAGTACAGTGTAGGCCGCCCCTCAGCCTCCACATACGTGTCAAGCCTGTGAACATCTATCGACCAGTTGCACACCATCGACCACCTTCCAGCTCACCAGGCTCATACAGGTACCGAACCAGAGCATCAGGTGGTGAGCACTCTCTCCCTTGTTTGCTCCACTAGAGCTGTGACCAGAAGAGTGCTTGATAGCCTCTACCGGGTTCTTCCCGATTAGCCTAGTAACCTCGGAATTGGATCTCTCCACCACAGCAGGCCGCCCTCTCACACATACTCTAGAACATTCACTCGGCGCGGCCATTTCCTGGCGTATTGGTGTGGGAACAGTCTCTCTGCCAGTGTCCGATTCCACCGCTCAATGATAGCCTGGTCACGGTGATGCCCTACCTTGCCTCGCCTAACTGCCACACCGTGTTTCCGCATGAGTGCTGCAGTCTCCCCTCTGAACTCATTACCCTCATCCACCTGCAAACAATTCTGGCCACTGGATGGGATTTTCCGAAGCCTTACGACCAACCGAGTCATGTGGAAGGAATAGAACATCTGCCTGTGAACTCTGTTCGGGACAGTTTCCTCGAAATGGGCATGCCTGATGTGCCATGGACGAGGTCCCTAGATCTGCCACATCGCCTGGCGGCTGAGCCACTGGCTAACTGTCTCCAATGTGAAGTTGTGGCCCTTGCAACATGTAGCCTCGAGTAGTTGAGGGGGCTCACTGTAATATCCACCAGGCTGCTGGTAGAGTTCCTCAAGAAAGACGGTTGATAAACTCACGGATTTCATCACTGACGTCCGCTCCCATCCTGTCATGCATTGCCTGAGTGAACTCTAAACAGACGAACAGATGGCCATCATTCATTCGACCATCATTGAAGACATCTCAAACACCTCTGTACACTGGTGTCCAATCTCTGCTGGGATCATCACTGAACAGTAGTTTATCGACCAACCCTCGGAAGTTAAGGGACTTGACCAGGTCGTACAGAGACGCCATCCTTATATAGTATGGCTTAAATGTTCGGTGGCCATCTGGCACAAGCGCTATGGCAAACATACAGTAGCTAGGGCCTGCGACTCCGAAAAACGTACCTACAACTCCTGAGGCGATGGCTGGTATGGGCTTCAGAAATCTTCTCCACCCATGGAGAGCATTGTTGGCGATCTTGCGGACCATCTCGCCAGCCTTCATTGTGAACAGAGCGATCAGAGCCCCAACTGCTGCCAGTGGACAGATAGAACCTTTTACGTAAGTGCGATAGATTCCTTTCACTCTGTGGTACTAGCTTGCAGGATTCAGGCGCAGTCTCCGGCTACATCATCATACTCGCCCACGGTGTCTGCTACATTGTAGTCGTCTGCATCATAATCATCCTCCTCATCATAGTCCTCCTCATAGTCCTCGTCATCTATATCCTCGACTGGATCAGCCTCTGGTTCATACATCGTTCTGGGGATCCATCGCTGGGGCAGTTGTATAGTCGCTTTAAACTGTAGTCTATAGCATGGCCTCTGCAATCTTCAATGCGGGCATGTTTGCCTTAGCGAACTGGGGACTCAGCTTCGCCAACAAGAAGGTGACAGAGGTCGAGCATGAGCATCATAACCAGGCGATGGAGAAGCTGTCTAAGGAGAAGTTTGAGTACAAGCAAAGCACTCGAGCATATGCTCCAGAGGGAAGGCACGCCGACGACATCTCCGAGCTCAGGCCAACCAGAGCCTCAAAGAGGCAGATGAGAGTCTCGATGAGTACTACGAGGCTGTAAAGATATCTGAGCCAACGCTCGACTATGAAGCATCGACAGATTCAGAAGACAGCAGCGCTTATAGTAGTGGTGGCAGCTGCAGCAGTGACGACAGAGTCGTGCTCTACGCACGCTCAAGCTGAATACCTGATGTGTTCGACACGATACCTTAGCATAGCCAAAGTAAAGTACCGTCACACCTAATGAATAGTCCCAGCTATGATGGTTCCGATTTTGAAGCTGAGCTGGTTGCCCTGATTAGGTCCCTGCCACCGAGGTGGTGACGGCCCTCAAATACCGACTCGAGGTCGTCGCTTCCACTGGTTAGGCGCAGAAGTGCATATGACTTAGTTTTCTGTCTGTAGAGTTGGCAATCAGCCAGCCAGCTCGCGTACCTCACCAAGAACATTGGTCCCAGCAACCACAAGCTTGAAGTCGTCTAGCTTATCCACCTGCTGGATGGCTCCTCCATTCTGAACCAGGACCGCAACAGTGACACAGTCCGATGCACCACGATGCAATGTCAGCTCTACCCATTGGTTAGCTGTGGCTTGGACCTGCTGGTGTTCTCGCTCCACATGCACGATCCGCTGTTTGGAACCTGTTTGCTTCACCTCCTGGTCATTCTCATCATGCCAGACATGAAGTCGTGGAGCATTCACCGTCGCAGCTGCGAGCTGCTCAGTGTACACCCGGAGGAACAGTCTATCCTGCATGGCAGCCAGATTCACGTGTGTGTTCTCGAGGAGGGTTAAGAGTGGAACTGCCATGGGCTTCTCGACATCTGCCCATATTTCGAATTCTGTGAACCCCTCATTGCACCCCACAGCATAGTACCCCTTTCCCTTCACATAGAAGGTTGGGCCATGAGCCAGCGGACCTAGGACTCGGTACTCATCGTTCACATAGGTGGTGTCCACGGTGCTGTTGCTCTGCATGATCTCCCACCTGTTCAGAACCTGCGGGAGCTCTACCGTCAGTTCTATTGTGCTCTGAAGGCTTGAACTGGAGTGTCATGCTCTTGATCTCGTGGATCTGTGCCGAGATTTGCAAAGTCAATGTACTTCCAGCAGCGGACAATGGGTTCACATCATGTATACTGGGTCGAGAGACCATTAGGCAGTCCTCCGAGGATCAGTGCGGTGCGATGTCGTGGGTTCAATGGCCCAATTTGGATGTTGCACATACTGCAGCATGTTTAAGGTCTGGGTATATAGAGGGGTTAAACGGCTGCCATGTTCAGTAAAGTTCTCCAGCAGATTGTCTATAGGCAGCAGGACAAGTCGGCATGACAGTCTGTAAAGACAGCCACGGTGTGCACTGTCCCACTGTGACAGGGTCCGAGGACTGCTTCGTGACATCAACATTGTCCACGAGTGAGCCAAGGTCACACCTCCGTCTGATGCGGAGATACTGGCCACCATAGAGGAAGGAGGCCAGCTCATAGTACAAAGGAACTCCTGACTCGGATACTCTACCGGAAGTTTGACAGCACCCATGGCAGGACACTCGACCTACCTCCTATGGCCCAAACCAACAGTCCTGTTATTCCAGCTCTCCAAATGGCAAGGGTCGACCCCAAAGAGACCTAGAATCTGACCCTCAGTGGATAGAGTTTAAGCGACAGGCTTCTGACGAAAACTGACGAAGATCCTCAAGCTTCTGACGAAGTAGCAGAAACTGCGGACGAAGCAGCGGAGGACCGTGCAGCCTTCTGATGAATGAAAAAAAGTTGCGGCAGTTGCGACAGTCTGTCAGCGATGAGCCTAGAGCAGGCTAGTTTCCTGCTGGATTCACCTTGTAGGTGAAAGTCTGTGCCTTTTCCAGAGATGGCTTGAAGTGTGACAGCTCACCTGCCTCCTCGTTGCTGAAGATGATGTGGTACAGCTCAGCTGCCCTCTGTACACCTGCAATTAAAGTCCCCTTTGGTCTCCTTGAGGGTTAGGCTGTCGTATATGGTCTCGAGCAGGGCACATCCACACTTGGAGCTGACGTATAGCAACCGGACATTGTTGCAGATGTCTGGTGAGATCTCGCGGGTGTACTTCTGAAAGAGTGTGCGGATGTGCCTGCCGATGTTGCTGAGGTAGGTCACTGTCTTCTGATCCATTGCAGGGTCACCGATTTTTAACTCCTCCATATCAACCCCGCCCGCTGGAGACTTTGAGGTATTGCTGTCGCACTTTAGTTTTCTCCGTGTGGTACAGGGCTTGGACCCTCAATATATGGTGGTACTCTTCATCGGTGACCCTGGCCATCCTCGAGAGCTTTTGCTGACAGACTCGTCGATAGTCCGTAGCATACTCTGTGCCAGTGCCACATACTTAGCATGCTTCTCCAGCCTCATTGTAATCTGCTGCTGCCCACCCCAAGCCGATGGCCAAGACAGTGGCGGCTAGTGTCACGCCACCCAGCGGGATGGCGACGATGGCCCCCACCCCTGGAGCGAGAGTGGCCACAGCTGCCACCCCCAGCACGGCTCCAATCACACCGCAGCAGTGGTTGTATGCGTGAGGACGTTGTAGGCTGTCTTATATCGCCTGCGCATTCTGCTGTACTTTTCTGCTCATGGCCGAGATTCTGTATGATGGTTTCTATCTGCTGGAGTCGCTAGCCGTAGATGGTACCGCCCTCATCAGCCGTCATGGAGGGGTTTATTTCTGGTTGCTTCTGCCACTCTGATTTTGCCATAGTATACCTGGAGCTTAAACCTGCATCACCTGCAGAATCTGCTCATGAGTCCTAGAATGGTACATTTTAGAGAGCCTGGCGAACCGTGCCAGCTTGCTGGTTTTGAGACAGACGTCTCTTAGACAGAGGTCATCCAGCACTATGTTGGGTGCCAGTAGCTTTCTGAGACGTGACATCTGGAACTTCACCTTATCACCAGATAGTAGGTTTGCCACTGGAAGGCTTTCTTGGTCTTACACTTCTGCGCCATCTCCTCTTCCCACTGTATGACATCTGGCTCATCCTCATCTGAGAAGACACCTGGCTCATCGTTGTTTGTCACGACTCCTGCGTCCCGCTTACTCTCCTCCAGAAGGGCCTGCCAGTATCGGAAATTTTCACCGTTCCTTCGCCTCTTTGCAAGCCTCGCGTTCTGTTGATACAAGTTCTCCCGCTGTAGTCGCTCTCCTTCTTGTTGCAGTGTGAGCCTCTGTTCGTTTAAGGCCTTTTACTGTGCAGGGGTCATGAAGGGGCGAACCTCTTTGTTCATCATCTCGGTCAAGGGTCAGATAATGCTGGTATGACCCCCCCCCCCCAGTACAATCCTTAGGTCGACCCTTGCGAAGAAACATTTTTTACCGCTTTCACCCACGTGAAGAGGTCAAGTCTGTCTGCCACTTCTATGAGGTGGAGAGGGTAGGCCGTGGTTGTCTGCTGGAGACCCCTGCTCAGCACCAGATTCTCTGCATAACATGTGAACATGCCAGAGTCTGCCATGGTTCACATGCTAATCACTTTAGCCTCCTCCCAGGTGAGCGTTGTCAAGGTAGATGGAAGCCCCTATGGGTGGTCCCATCATGCCGATGCGATTCTGTTAGAGACTACGTGTTTGTCTGAGCCTACACAGAATAGAGAGAGAGGCCGGTCCTGTGGGTGATGGCGATCAGTGGTGTATATCACTGTGGAGGCTTGTCCTCTAAATGGGCCTTCAGCCCCCGGTAGTAGTAGTGCCAGAATGATACTACCTCCCTGGCAGGCGTTCGGTGATCCGTGGTGGCCCCCGTCTCAACAACCTATGCCCCAAGGGATTGAGAGGGCGGTGGGGGCCACGGATCGCCGAACGGCGGCCAGTTGAGGGAGGTGGTATCATTTTGACCCTAACACTACTACTAACGTTCATGACGTAGCTAGATAAGCCTGCGTCATTCATTATGCATTTTTGATTGTGACGTCAAGCCTGCATATGACGTAATTAATAATGGCATCATATAGGCTAATTGACTCACAGATCGAATACATCCATTCTTCAGCTAAATACGTCTGAATATTGCGGATTCTATTCGCTACAACAGCAACATTGGTCTTTTCCAGCATATATATATTATAACGCATGTATATAACGCTGGGCATTTAACCCTTCTAACCACTGAAACTCCAGTGTCTCAATTTCAGGACAACTATACAGGAAAGTTGTTAAATATTTGAATTTAATTTGAATAGTCAAAATAATTCCAAATATTCCACTGAATATTCCTTACTCCGTAAAGAATGTATCACTTTGGTCAGTAAGGGTTAAAATGGCATAGAGATCATTAAGATGATTTAACCGCTTTGATCATGATCGTGCTGAGTTAATTAACATACATGGATGTGATCTAAGAATTCACCTTTCCAGAGTAGCCATCCATCATCTGACCTCGTAGATGTCATAATCAGCTCAGCGCGTGTATGATGACGTCACTTGTAATTCTTTGCTATTTAATAAACGTTGCAGCAGCAACAGCACCCAGTCAAATTAGTTTTAAACAGGGGCGCCGGAAGCACGGGGGTGGGGGGCAGCGGGTGTGGGGGAGCTGCCCCGTTGCCCTTTGGGCAGGGGGTCAGGCGTGCCATTTACCCATTTCTATTAAAAAATTAAACTTTAGTTAGAACTTTAAAATGATTTTTTAATATTCCAAGCAGACTGAGCAGTTGTATTAAAGTTGGGTTGTAACGTCTTTTCGCATTCAGCCCATAACGTAATATTGGAGTGCTTTTAGGCTGGAGATATCTTTTTCTTGCATAAAATGGTTTTACACCAGAGAGAAAATGCAAACACCTCTCTCTCCCCGAAGGTCGAGACGTGCAGGCAAAGGTCCTGCCATAAGCCCCTCCACCATGTCTATCACTTTCTTCTCAGAAGTCTAATAACAACGTGGAATTACTATGTGTACACAGGTTTTCACTTCAACTCACAAGTTTAATGGTGAAGCTCCCTGGGCCCTGGTTTCCATTTCAACTCACAACGCTCTAAGGTTGCTATTTATGTACATGTGACACATTGACTAATTTATTGTTTTTGTGGATGTTGTTTGTACGTATCGTTATTGTGCTACTTGACATCTCAAATCTGAACGTTTCACTCATCTTTGCAAGTAAAGGTAAGACACGAATTTGACATAATAGTATCTCAATCTCCGTTAATGCCTTAGGTGGGTACAATAGAATGTATGTGCGATGATGGGCGGCTAGGCGTAGCCATGTGCATGGTAACACTACAACAGGGATATTCCCGGCGATATTCGTGGATTGTTGTAGAATTGGCAACAACTCTCAAAATCACAGTTTAAGTGATGCTTAATGTGTATACCGT
>JAVVLW010001933.1:0-25000 GCA_034401795.1 Chaetoderma sp. LZ-2023a
TGGCTTTCTCCCCTATCCATCATTTATTTGGAATTAATTTACCAATCTCTCTCATTCTCCGACTGGGTGGCTATGCTGCAGTCGCTCTACTCATCCATCCTGTGTTTTCCCCTAATACTATTTACTTCCATAACTCCCAGATAACTTAACACACCAGCAAAAATGCTTAATCATGCATTACTCTATACGCACCTATCACCTGGATACGCTAACAATTGAAATAATGCATGTCTGGCTCCCCTTCCAGTTTCACTGTTCCAATGTGTGCTAATTATACAGACGCCTTTTCGCTATGGGCAAACTGAAGGCCACCAAGGTTATTGTATCTGCAGAGTTTGTCAACTGTGCGAACAAAAATGGGTCTGGGCACCCATACAACTTTTGCCAAATAGTCCACTGCATCATCCCTCAGCTCCTAACTCTAAGATGTTTTGCACCACCCATCCCACCCCTCCGCATTAAGCGGATGGTGGTGGGGGGGGGGGGCGTTCTAGCCCCGTATATAAATATTTAGTCAATCAAATAATATGTTCAGACCTATAGACTTCTCACATAACATGGGGATAATTTGCCCTGGAGTCACCTCTGCCAAAAGTAGCAGCGGCTTCCTGGCAACGAGTTCCCGGAATATCCAAGCCGTTACCATGTGTTTCCTCGATATTCTTGCCTCGCAAAAGAGCATGCGCTATTACTGAATGATGGTATGATAATCTCCCACTTTTCAGGAAACAAACCCTTTCATCACCACCGCCACACAATTCACGTTTGACCACAGTGTCTTGTCCTCAGCCAAATCTTTAGGTTCCCCACGTTCATTCTTAATCTAAATGTATCGAGTCCTGTTTTCCATAGGTTACCTCTTGACACGCTTATGTGATTTATGCAATGACATCCTCCCCATGCTTAATATTTACTGGCTCACAGTAGGGCGGCATCCAAGGCTCTCTGTGTGGATATGTCTTCTGACATGCATAGCACATGGCCAAACATGGATCATCTTTTACTGGGGGGGGGGGGCCGTTTAGCAGACAGCAGCGATGTATCGCATATTATATAAAGTGTATTCGTTGGACATAATGCTGTCCGGCTATCAGTGCCAAGGTGTAGTGTAGAGGTGTTTGCTGTGGCAGGTATCAACTTTGTCTAGAGCCGCTTTTGGAGCTGCCCAACGTCTGCAGTTGAACAGCATCGAGGATACAAAGGTTGCATTGTACAAAGGTAGTCCTTTGTCAAGGACATCGTTGATCTTCGAATCCAAACTTTTCAAAATGACTGGAAGACTATGTTTCCAATGATGCAGTGCGCTGCAATGGCAGCATAAAACTGTACTGCAGATCGGTGAGCCCAGGATTGTACTTTTCCTCCATGGTCCACTGCCACGATGTGGATAGTGGGGTTTTCTAGCTTCATGCTTTTGTCGAAAGGTATATGTGAGTCAATTCTGTTTAGAATTCATTCATAAAGAGATTCCCGTTTTAAGTTTACTTGCAGCTTTTAAAGGTAATTCATCAAGGGGTTTCCTTTCCTCGTCTATGAGGGTCACATCTTCAACATCCTCCATATCTAGCGGCATATCCGGTATGCATACTGTGGTTTAGTCTGGTGGAATTCTCCACCACATGGGATAGAGCATCTCATTGTGGGAAGCGGGATATCTCTCTCAAAATCTGCAGACTGCACTGTCTATCAGTAGTCGCAGCTCAACTTCATTGCAACTGGACTGGTGTAGTACATCTAGGATCTTTAAGCACTTAATCATGTCAAAGGATCAAGACACCTCAAATCCCAGTTTGTGGAAGTCCAAGCATGCGTTGGGCCCATACACTGTCTACGTTTAAAGCCACGTTATTATGATCCAGTGAGTTCATCGATCTGATCTCAGATGCAGGATAGGGTAATATTGGATTGGATTTTCTGTATGCTGTTGAGGAGCACAATGGACCACAGGTTAGCTGGGCGCCTGGTGGCTTCTTGGGCTTCGGTAGCGTAATAAGAGTGTCTTGACCTACACATCGATAGGAAGATGATGCATAAATGCGCAAATGATTTAGGTGTGTGATCAGTTTTGATATAATGTCACTTGCATATTTGAATTTTTCATTGTTCAGCCCATCAGTTCCTGATGCACGTCTATGTTTCAGGGCGATGGGTGCCTTTTCAACTTCTGCTATTTCAATTGGTGTTAGTAATGGACTCTGGTCACCTGAAAGTGGATGCAAGGGCGTATCGTCGTGCTAAGTTAACTATTCCTGAACTATTCTTGAATTGTGTTAGCTTTGGCCTGGTCAGTCTCGATAAAATGTTGTTGTCCAGTGACTTGTGCTGCATAATTGGCAGTTCCTCTCAGGGCTCTGGATGCTCGAATCATTTTGTGGCAGTCGTCCACGGCAGTAATTGTATCTGCTATGGAGTCTACTTGTTGAATAGCAATATCTGTTAAGCATTCGCTGGTGTTGCGCAGAATGTTATTATGTTCCCTCCGTAGTTTAGTGTGGCCTTCACTTTCGCCACTTTGAATCAAAGTAATCATCATCTGGATCAGTGTATATTTATTTTATAAGTAAGACATTGCGGTCGTGTGCTACAACGAATTTAAGTTGATTAAGTGTTAATAGCATTTTGGAATGCATGGTAGCTTGTCTTCTAAAATTGTTCATCTTTATGTATGTATTTCAGCTAGTGATATGGCCAGATCAACGATTACCCGACATAACATTTCCACAATAATTTATCAGAGACAACTTTAAGTTACCAACACGTCAGCGAACCTGAATCAATTACAGAATATGTGCAATACTCAGGCCCGAAGTATCCATAAGGCACACGATATAGGAAGGTCTATAAATGTTATTGGGGCCTGCAAAATTTATTGAAATCACTTAATAGTATAGGACTATTCTAAATGGTTATGGCATTGCATAGCTATGTGACTCAGGATGGACAGGGCATATTTTTCTATGATATATGTGTGATTTATTATAAGTGATAAAAAAACATTTTCCTGAAATACAATCTATTTCTATTTATAAACTGCACGTGATCAATCATTTGGTAGCCTACTTGACCTTTGAAGATTTGTTACCACGTTATACAGATCTATGAGCCACGGAATCGCAATTATGCATGGCTTCGTGTACACATCCATTGGCACACACCTGCACTACTCATAACTGCTTATATCCGTTGAAACGGGTGGGTGCCATGTTCCCACCGCATTTTCAATCACCAGTCCGAAAAAGCAGTCAGTAAAATTGTTCATATTTTATATCAATACTTGGTTATTTTAAATAGGCAATGCATATGAGATGGCTTCTTCGAGCATTTACATTTAAACATGCTACCAGAGGCATGCCCCTGTGTTTAATGGATACGTGCCCCTCCACTTTGAATATCATCTCCATGGCACTGGATTCCAGTACATCCGCAACTGTCTTGTCCCTCTTAAGTGCACATAAAGTAATGCCGGATAAAGGATTTTCCTTATATGTAAAGTTACCAGGGAGCTATAAAGCTAAATAGTACGAGAAGCAAGAAAAAAACACGATGGACTAGTAGTGCGACCATAGCATATCCACCGAGTCGCAGAACGAGAGAAATTTGTGAACAATTTCCAGATAAATGAGAGATAGGGGAGAACGCCAAAAACTATCGAACATCATCGGGAACCTCGACATCGTGGTGGAATGAATGGAATCCCGGGACAACATATCTGTAGCATGTAGTACGTGTGTGTACGTGGTGTGGGGGTGTGGGAGGGTGGGGGGGCCGTGTGTGTGTGGAGCTCAGACTGCTGCTCTCTTCCAACAATCTAAAAGCACAGCAGCAAAGGTGATGCCCACGATTGAGGCGATGATGCCACCAGAACCACACACACGCTCACACATGCACGCACGCACGCACGCACACAGACGCCTACCCCACAGACCAATCACCAACCCCACTGCCGCGGATGACAATCCGACTAATGACTGCAAGAAAACAGATGTCTCCCCTCTGCGACGTTGTGAGGCGAATACCAACACAGCTCCGCTGATGGCAACACAAACAGCAATGTTGATGATGACAATGTGAAGAGCTACGGCCGCAGGAGTATAATCGTGCACAGGCCAGTGTGGTGGTTTTAGAACCATATGGTAGATGTATTAGCTACCAGGGGCATATATACCGCGAAAATTCTGTCAAAATATTATTGAACGGCACATCCATAATCACCTCTATAAATTTATTAGTAAATACCAGGTACTGAATGAATCATAATTAGGATTCAGGCGAAGATATTCGTGCGAAACTGCGCCACTAAGATTAATAGAACAATGGAGATTCGCTGTTGACAATAGCCAGTTTGTCGGCGCGATAATGATTAATTTTAAGAAAGGTTTCGACTTAGTTAATCACAATATATTATTACAGAAATTGTGTTTCTATAAATTTGACGATGTAGCACTAAACTGGGTTGCATCTTATTTAGAAAACAGGCAGCAGTATCTATTTCAGATAAAATTTCGGATGATTTACCGATAGGCGCCGACGTTCCTCAAAGCTCTGTGCTGGGACCTCTTTTATTTATCTTGTATATTAACGATCTTCACATGGTATAGCCAGTAATGTTGGCATGTATTGTGATGCCATCAGGGTGACCATCTCTCCGGATTTATCCGAAATATCCGGATTTTTTTCACTCACATATCAAAATTTCTTTATATCAATATTCTGATGCATTGTGATGATAACAGACATATTTAGTGGCTATAAATAAATCTGTTGAATTATATTGATGGTTTTGCAATTCCTAATATATACGTTAGTATCATTCATACCTTAATTTGGTGATTTGTATACATTTCTGCATATGGCATAGTATTATCATCAATGTCGGCGATAATAGGCCTACCATTTCTATTTGAAATATATAAGACAAACCTCAAATAATGTACGGCCTCGGTAATTTTCTGACAAGTTATTTCCCCGAATTTGCTGCCACAATCGCTAACGGCGTTTATCCAATTAACTAATTATACGCCATTAGCGTCCATGCCAGCGCGTGGACATTCGTTTGAAAAGGCAACACAAATTAGTGCCTAGCTTCCGCGAACAGGTGTGAATTTACTGTCCAAGTGTGATCTTATCAAAGGCGATTACCGCTATCACATGTCATATATTGTCGAATGGTACATGGATAAACTCGCATTTAACTGATTGTCCCCATCGTCGTCTTAGTCAACTGTTTAGCCGTTTCATCGAAAAATTTCGCAAACAGGAATGACGTTGAATATTTTGAAATTAATATCACTGGACGCCATTGCTGCCTTAGTTAGTCAGCAAGGGCTTTCAGTCATATTAACTTCAAAAGATTCAACATAATATGCTACACATTGTAAATAATTTACATTTTCACGAATTTGTCCTTGAAGGGGTTAATGACCACGCCAAATGGCCTCTATATCGACCTTGTGGAATATGTCATTATTGCATGCCTATGTCCAAGTCGATAGAAGACTGTTGTTTGAAAATCATTCGCTGAAATGACTGTCTCGCCAACCGAGCCAGTCATTCCAGTGGTAAATTTAATAAAATCCATTGCATTCCCTTTGCGTGTAAACGGACATTCAGTATTGAAATACTATGATTTTTCCTAGGCAATCTTGACCATCAAAGGGCGAATCACTGTTCTTTGCTGTTAATCTGTCACAACGGTCCTGATCAAATACAAATTTTACTGTTTTTGTCACAATTATTTTAATAATATTCATACAATAATTAATCTGTTATTAGTTTTTGTTTCATACAGTGCAATGTCGAACTTATTCAAATCCACCGAATTTGTCTGAGTAGCCATATGATTTATTCACATAGAATTACTATCAGCCTACCCAGAGCTAAATATGCACCATCAGGTTGGCTTGATCATTGCTTTGAGAGGCCATCTCCTGCATTCTAACTGATGCCGATTTAATAGTTATACCTTTGCAAATCGTAATAGACAAACTGCATAAAGGAAAAGGACCAATGTCTAAAATGTTAACAGATATACAAGGAGTAATAAAACGGGATGATAGCATAAGCCAAAGCTACATAAACTAAAAGCCCAGCCCATACTCTAAGAGTGTATATAATGCCTATATCCGCAAATAACGTGAATCCCGAAAACTGGTAGCAACAAATTTCAAGATGTATAATAGCATAATGAACATAAAATTAAAATAAAACACTCATAACTTAGTAAGTATTGATTTCTTTCTAGGAATTCTTGATGAAAAAGATGATTCAACTGTTCTCTGAGGGAAAGGGTTTTTTAAATGTGATTCTAAATAGACAAGTGCTGTCTAAGATGGCAGCAATTGCGAAGTGAATGTTCTTCTTCTCCATCAGAGCAGAAGCATGTGCCTTAACATAGGAGTGCATATGAGACTTCAGGCTGTAACCAGCCCTGAGCTATGTCTAGTCAAGGGAGTCAATCCATTCTAGAAGTCTAGTAATGGATTGAGGAATTGCAAACTGTAATAGCCAAATTATGGTTTAAATTGATGAGCTGTATGCATTTTTGCATGCCCACATATGCAATGACTGGAAGAGACAAATCGCGCGCACGCCCACTATATGTCCGAAAAGGGAAAACCGCACGCTCTTGGGTTCATCCAAACTTATTTTCTGGACAAAAATTCATGACAAGCTGGTCGCCCTGTGGCACGACTATGCACTGCGATTCCGAAACCTTACCAGAAACAGAAGAACAGCTAACACTATGGCTTTGGTGAAAACCTGGTGTCAGAATGATAAAATGATTTTAAACACAGAGAAAACAAATCTAATGATGATAAGTAGTACACACAGACAAAGACAAGTCGATCGCTTTGAGATCCAGATGCCGGTATATAATATCGAACTAGTGATTGTAAATGAAGCAAAATTCTTAGGTTTACAAATTAATAAGAACATTTTCTGGCAGCCACGCATAAACCGAATCTGCAACACGGTATCTTCAGTAATTTATATGCTTAAGAAAAATAAGAAATACATGACTAAGAAACGTGTTCTATAAGGCATACATACTCTCCCACATAGATTACGGATGTCTTTATATTATGCAGGTGCGTCTGCATTATTGAATAAACTTGAAAAATTACAAAAACGCGCAGCTAGAATAATATTAGAAGTACCCTTTAGAACTCCATCTAAACAAATGTATGAAACTTTATAGTGGACGACATTAACTCAATAAGTGGCAATTAAAACCAACATTATGGCATATAAAGCCTTAAACGACCGTACGCCCAAATACATCAAAGATCTATTAACCTTTTTGGAAGACAACCTATGCACTTAACTTACTCTCAGCAGTAAACGGGCAACTGAAGCCGCCAAAAATAAGAACAGATTAGGGTAAAAACAGTTACACATACACAGCAACGCAAATGTAGAATTCTTTACCGAGTACTATAGATCAAGCACCAAGTCTTCGGGCATTTACCTCATATCTATATGGTCATATGAAATAATAATAATAATAATAATAATAATAATAAATTTATCCGTGAGCGCGGCCGTACCAACCATTGGACCAACACACCGATTGACAGCAGCAAAGGATGGAATCCCGTCGGCACAACGGAAACTATAGCCGTTTTGGACAATAGACTGTATTATTATCTTTTTTCTTCTTTTTTTTTTATCTCATGTGCTTAAAGCAGGAATACTTCTATTTCACAAATATGAAAGAAAGTTAACTGTCTGTTTGTGTGTTGACGTGCGAGTGCGTATGCGCGTGCGTGTGTTCGCGCGTGCGCGCGTTTTGAGTGTGATGACAAGGCTGAGAATGACGATGATTGTTTGGCTAGACGAACCAGTATATAATGTACAGTTATTTTGGGCTTTGGTTGGGGTGTCTTTTCATAGCTGTGTGTTTTTTCGATGTCAAATGGTTAAGAAACAGAGTCCTACAAGAAAATAGCAATATGTAAGCGCAAGAAACATGCAACGCATTTAGCCTGAAACCTGTCCATATACATCGGGTGGAGTAGATATCCTAGCCTGTGTTGAATAATAGCCATCCTGAGACGTTTTAAGAGCATTGCAAATGGCACGAGACGTGAATAGAGAGACCACATTTAGTATTTATTAATCGTGTTTTATCAGCTCCCCAAAGTGTTTTTCCAGTGTATATTAGCTAGATACTCTCATACATCCCGGCCCAGTATTCATCCGCGCACTTGAACATATCCTTCCTGCAGCATCTCCGGTGCCAATTACATAGTACAATACTGATAATAAATAACCGGATATAGGAACCGTGACCAGATGACGGTTATAGCATAACAGGAAATTCATACTGCGCAAAGCATAACCATACAATTAGTTACATTTTGAATGCCGATTGTCAATGTTAGAAGCGAATTATTCTGATAGCATTTGCATTGTCTTGTATTAAGAAAATACGGATTGCTTAAGGAGTTTAAGGTTTCATTAACGTAAAAGAGAGATGGAACAATTTATTCGTTCATGGTCATTTCGATTAATGGTCATCCTTCCGCTTTTATCCTTGGGCGTCGGCATTGTGATCTGGAAGCGGGCAGAGCCAGATGTGGGACATAGTCACCCCGAGAAGCGATCACTCAAAGAGGCCTTTGATGAGAAAATGATGTCAGATGTAAGTCCATCGTTTAATCATAATTTATATCAATGAAATAGATTATGTATACAGGGAAACGCTTTTCAAGTCTGCTTAAAACCGTTCGACTCTCGCAAACCACTTGAATATGGAATAAAAAGTATAATGCCTCTTCAAGATATGCGGTCGGGAGATCAGTTGCCTTAAGCGCGCCTCTTCGTTTCGTATGGCTTTAAAAGACATGTTAGTGCCATCTACCGTATAGGCATACGGCTTCATTAATTCAATGCTAATGACTCATGAAACCCGCCTGCCCGTCTGCCTGCCTGCCTGCATGCTAGTCTGTCCGCATGCCTCATACCTGCCTGCCTACCTGCCTGCCTGCATATATGTCTGTCTATCTGTCACATGTCACATATCCTCTAAGTGCAAGAAGGCAGCGTTACCAAATGTCGCATATCTATTCATATGCTGGCTGATTGGAAATAATTTGTGTTTCAGATCAAGGGTAAAAATTTTGGTCCAATCATTTTGTAGCTGACTGAATGACCCTTGAATATGAGGTTAAGCATCAAATAATTAGGTCACCGAGCATGTATGTGCCTACCGGAATAAAACATTTGTCCATAAATCCGGAAGGAAAGAAGATGTATTCATAACATTTGGCAGGCCACATAATGTTGCGAATATTGTGAATATTTATTGTCAAATTGTTAGGCAACGTGATAAATATATGCTCAATGCGAATGGAATGCACAAAAATAGAATAATCGGCTTAGGCACACCCCTTCATAGTTGGACTATTTAGAATTGCTTTGCAATACAAAGGGCCAAATATCTAGTTCGGGGACCGCTACTTTATTAGCAAAACAAATCGCAAAGGCGGGAGTCAGCAGCTTACACGATTGAAGTTTAGTTTGGTTACATTTCAGAGTGGTGTGCAAAGAAGGCCAGAATCTCAGAGTATGCAGCCAAACACTGGTAAGCGTATATGGATGGAGAAATTGTGTGGCTAGCCCATGCCACCATTACTCTTTCTTATTTATCGCATAGGCATTGTATAATATTCGTTAAGCTTACCATATCATTTTACATCAAATTAATGGAACATCACATAGTCTCTCGAGAATATTACAATGGCCTTGAACGTCCGTCCGTCTAGACAAATGCCCGCCTGTCTACCCGCCCTTTCTTGTATCCGTCTAGCCGCCCGTGCATGCGTGTGTGGTTTCATGTGGGCATATGTGCGCGTCTGCGTGCATGCATGCATGCACGCCTGCATGGATGCGCGCACACGCAGCAGTGCGTGCGTGCTTGCTTGCTTGCGTGCGTGCGTTCGTGCGTGCGTGCGTGCGTGCGTGCGTGCGTGCGTGCGTGCGTGCGTGCGTGCGTGCGTTCGTGCGTGCGTGCGTGCGTGCGTGCGTTCGTGCGTGCGTGCGTGCGTGCGTGCGTGCGTGCGTGCGTGCGTGTTGCTTGCTTGCGTGCGTGCGTGTTTGCGTGCGTTCGTGAGTGCGTGCGTGTCTATGTGCATGTGTGCGTGTCTATGTGCATGTGTGCGTGCATGCATGAGTGCATGCGTGCACGTGAGCATACGTGCATGGATCCGTACATGCGCAGTCGTGCGGCCGTGTGTGCGTACGTACGCATGTGCGTACATCCGAGCCGGCGCGTTTTCAGCGTAATAACTCGGGTTATAGTGAATAGGTCTTCATCAAACTCGTGTGTGAATTTGAGCGTAGGGTCCTGAATATATATATATATATATATATATATATATATATATATATATATATATATATATATATATATATATATATATATATATATATATATATATATATATATATATATATATATATATATATATATATATATATTATATATTATATATATATATATATTATATATATATCGAATTTTCGATCAAAATTTCAGTTAAAGTCATTGAAAAGGTACAGAAATGGCTGACGCCATAAGTTACGTTCTAACTTGTGTGACTGCTTTCCGTTGTGGTCACAAAGAACTGTATTGATTTTGTGGTCAAGAGGTCCAAGGTCAGTGTACGCTAAAATGGTACGGTGGCAAGACTCCTGATTCTTGGTATTACTGTTTCTTTTATTGTAGAGCTATTATTTTGTATAAACATGCAATGGCTCTGCGGGTATGTACTTTCCTTGTAGGGGGCGCTATGTACGTACATTGGGGAAGAACAGAATGTACCTCAGACGAAAGTGAACTCGTTTACAGTGGTAAGTCATGCATAACAGACAGCAGCTCTTCTCGTGCTTACACTAGTGTACAGTGATAAGTCATTCATAACGGACAGCAGATCTTCTCGTCCTGGCAGTCCTATTAATCGTAAATGCCTAGAATATAACTTAGGCCCAAGCTCAAACCATGCGTTGGTTCAGTTTTAGGGTTCCCTGCCGTACACTACGTATATCAGGCGATTCTGTTGGTGGAAGTTTGTTGTACTGATATCAAGATGCCACGGTAAATAAGCTTATAGAAATTGGATCAAACGTTTCTAATATGAAACCTACAATATCCCGGATGAAGAGATCCTGCTGGGGAAGCGAATCAGTACTTAGCTTAAAGGGTTGTAATGGGATAGCTGTGCACAGAACAAGAGATCTAGTTAGTGACCTTGGCAATATTGATATGCCGATTTCCTGAATGAGGCTTCCATTACATTGCTTAGGCGATCCTGCTAGGAAACATTACAGTACTAAGATTAGGAGAGCCTGTTAGGAAGGAGTACAGTACTAAGTTTGAGAGATCCTGCTAGGAAACATTACAGTACTAAGATTAGGCGATCCTGCTAGGAACGATTACAGTACTAAGATTAGACGACCCTGCTAGGAAAGATTACAACGATTCAGAGATCCTGCTTAGAAAAATTACAGTACTAAGATTAGGCGATTCTGCCACGAAAGATTACAGTACTAAGATTTGGCGATCCTGTTAGGAAAGATTACAATACTAAGATTAGGCGATGCTGCTAGGAAATATTACAGTTCTAAGTTTAGGAAATCCTACTAGGAAACATTGCAGTATTAAGTTTAGGCCATCCTGCTAGGAAAGTTTACAGCGCTAAGATTAGAAGGACCTGATAGGAAATATGTTACAGTACTAAGATTGAGAGATCCTGCTAGGAGAGATTATATGGTACTAAGATTAGGGGATCCAGCTAGGAAAGATTAGAGTACTGCAATCAATAGATCATGCTAGAGAATCCCACAGTATCGACTAAGATATTTTGATTCAGTACCGTATGCTACTCTGAAGATACTACTACTACTACTACTACTACTACTACTACTACTACTACTACTACTACTACTACTACTACTACTACTACTACCGCTACTACTACTACTACTACTACTACTACTACTACTACTACTACTACTACTACTACTACTACTGAAAAGTACATTCTATATCCTAGTGTCAGTGCGTCGTCAATGACAGGGTGCATAGAACTAATGCTTGACAATAATGAAAACTTCATACATGCGAGTGCCTAGTGGTATAGCATGAGGAATCTCCAAAAGGTAAAGCAAAATATCTGGAATATACACCATCAGTTCCAATCAATTTGTGTGGTTGTGAGACGGGTGGTTGGAAGTTGGTCGGGTGAAAGAGAATTTTTGTCCTCTGGATAGGGGAACAGTGGTAGAGCACTCTGAAGGTGCCGCAGAATTGTCTGGGTTCGAACCCACTCAGGTTGGAAACTGAAAAAGTAAAAAATTACATTCCAGAAGACGACTTAGCCATATCCTAGAGCCAGTTAGGCGTCAATGGTCAATGAGAGGTTCATAAAACCAATGCTTGACAGTAATGAAAACTACAATTATTACTACTACTACTACTACTACTACTACTACTACTACTACTACTACTACTACTACTGCTGCTGCTGCTGCTACTACTACTACTACTACTACTACTACTGCTTTTTTTCTTCTTTTTTTTTAAAATCCGACGCTGACGCAGTCGGACAAACTTCACGGAGGAACTCCTTTAAAAAGGCTTACAAACCCCCAGAAAAAACCACTGGTGAACTAGTAAGCCTGATTAATATTACACCAAAACAAAAGATAAATAATGAGCATTAATACAATCTATAAATAGATATGGCTTAAATAGTATAGATACAAAACAATAGGCTGATAAAGATCCGATAGCAAAACAAAACTTAACAAAGGCATTACTATTCAACCCAGGTGTAGTAGTAGACCCGTGTGGCGAGTGCAACTATCCAACAAATGAAAAGTGCCTTGTCAATCAATGACGCCAGTGGGCTGATTCTTTAAAGATCAGCGGGCGTAGTAGCATTTGGGTAGTATAATACATATAGTCGGCAGAAAAATTACAGAAAAATAGATGGCGCTCTTGTTTACATTTTCGATTTACTTTATTGTAAGGTTTTGTAAATTACCATTCAATCCATGTGTGGTAGTAGGCCCGTGTGGCGAGTGCAACTATTCAACAAATGAAAAGTGACTCGTCAATCAATGACAAATAAGTCAATCATTGACGCCAGTCGGCTGATTCTTTAAAGATCAGCGGGCGTAGTAGCATTTGGGTAGCATAACATATATAGTCAGCAGGAAATTTACAGAAAATAGATGGAAATAGATGGCGCTCTTGTTTACATTTTTGATTTACTTTGTTGTAAGGTTTTGTAAATTACCCGGGAACAAATAACCCTATAAAACCCTGTGCAAGTTTCTAAAATTACCCGGGACGATTTTATAATTCAATGGCAACTTACTTTATCGATTGTTTATTAAATTACCCCAGTCTGTTTATTTGTTTACATGAATTATTAAACATAACAATATCAAAGTGCAGACTAAAATAAATTACAGGACACAGATTAATTAAAAGACACAGATAAATCAGCTGTAGTAATTAAATGATTTAAGCTAGTACAGGCTCATTTATTTTTACAGTTCCCAACTCTATTGAAACTATGTTTGTTTTGCACCATATGTCCTTGAATACTTTTTCTTTACCATGCTGCTTTAATCTAAAATATTCGCAAGCAATATGATTCAGCAGCAATGAACGAAATATTGCCTTTATTGCTCTATTGTGATTGCCCATAGATGTATTTTTCGTGTGTGTACACCGATGTTTCCAAATGGCCCAAACACCTATGGTTAGCATTGTTATTAAAATAGTCCTTTCAGACTTTATGATATTTGCACCACTTGATCCAAATTCTGTAAATAAGACTACATGCATTTCTGGAACAATGGGCTTCGCTCCAAATTGTGCCAAGATTTGGCTGATATAGTCCCAAAATTGTGACGATATTGGACATTCCGCAAATAAATGCTCGATTGTTTCCTCGTCTGTTTGATATAAGTAACACCTATCAGAAGTCGTAATATTGCACTTGTATGTCAAGTGTCCCACCCATAGCCGTCGATGTAGTAATCGCCACAATAAATCACGAGCCATATTTGGTATGTATGGAGAATGTAAGATTTTCCATACATTTTTCCAACTGGATGGTTTATAGCTTGAGTCATCCCATCTCCTAATTGCTATGGGAGGTGTTACTTGTTTTCGTCTCATAATGTGGTACCATTCCTTGGATCTCATCTTGTATTTTAACATCTCATCATCAAGAACTAATGCAGGTTGTGGAGTCAAACTATTATTATTTACATTTGGCAGACGAAACCATTCAATTGGTACAGCATGTTTTATTTTATTTAGCAACCGCTGGACATCTATATGCCTCATACATGTTTTTCTAGATACTTCTTGCATTGAAATCCATCTACGTGTTTGAGGGTGTATCATATCAGATAAATGTTGAATGCCATATTTTGCAAAGTACGGTAGATAAAGTACCGCATTGTTATAACATATATTACTATTGCCCCACAATTGCTGTTCTAGTACTTCCTTCCAGCACGTAGGTGGAGGCATGTATCTGTTAAATATTTCTAACTCCTTAACTTGATCTTTAAACACATCTGGTATCATTTGGCTATTCGGATGTGGCTTCTTTGAGGTAAAAACATGCTCCACCAGAAATGGTTCTACAATTCTCTCCATGAGAGCTCATGCCCACGTCTCATCTGATGTAATAAGATCATTCAAAAATTTTAACCTTAAAGAAACACATTTCACTTTAATATCAATTAATTCAAGTCCTCCTTCTAACTTAGCATTATTGAGAACACGATGGGAAACTAAATGATTCTTTTCTTCCCATATGAATGACAATATCAACTCATTAACCTCCTTTTCTACATGTTTTGACATGTGTACAACAGATGCTGTATACCATAGCCCAGATAATACCAAGTTGTTGACAACAAACACTCTACCAAAAATTGAAAGAGGACGACGCTTCCAATTTGCTAATATTCTCTTAAGCTTAGATACTCGTTCATTCCAATTTTGTGTTGTATTAGGTTTCCTGCTAAAATAGATGCCTAAAGTCTTAATGGTATCATTAGACCAATTGATTTCAAGTGGCTGGTCATTCCGCCCTTTCCATGGCCCCAAAATAATCCTTTGGATTTTCCTTTATTGATTTTCAAACCAGATGCATTTTGGAACTTTTCTAGTACGTGGTTTAAAATTGCAAAATCATTGTTTGAACTAGCAAACACAGTTGTGTCATCAGCATATTGTGACAGCTTAAGTGGTCTTTCTATGCCACGAATACATATGCCTTGAAAGTTATTATTTTGCCTCAATGCTATGCCAAGAGATTCCATCACAATAACAAATACTAATGGCGATAGGGAACACCCCTGTCTAACACCACGTTCTAAGACAATTTCTCTGGATAATTGATTGTTCACTAAATAGCTACTCTTGATATCCGTACATAAAATCTTAACCCATTTAATAAAGTTTGAGCCTAACTCAAACGATTGCAAAGAATTAAAAAGAAAATCCCATTCCACACGGTCAAATGCCTTTTCGTTGTCCAAGGCAATCACAGCTGAAGGGATGCTATCCTTCTCAACCAATTGTATAAGGTCTCTTATTAACATGGTATTGGTTAAAATTGTCCTCCTAGGTACAGCACATGTCTGCTCTGTTCCAATGATTTCTCCTAAAACACTACCTAGTTTCAATGTTAGTGCTCTGCATATTATTTTGTAGTCAGCACATAGTAGAGAAATTGGTCTATAATTCCGAATTAGACGTCTGTCATTTCGTTTATATATTAGCCTTACGTATGCCCTAGCCATAGTTGGTGGTAAATGGCCTTACTCAAATATTTCAGTGGCTAATTCTTCCATTATTGGACCTTTAAGGTGCCAAAACGTTTGGTAAAATTCAACTGGAAGGCCATCACACCCCGATGATTTTTCTAGTTTCATACCTTCAAGGGATTTAGTTAAATCTTCTAGTGTTAAGGGTTGATCACAAAATTCACCTTTTTGTCTATATTTGCTAACAAATCCAATTTTGCATCTTCATCAATTCCCTCTGACTTGTACAATGACTCATAGTAATTGCATACAATAGTACTCATTTCATTGTTGGTAAAGATGGTTGAACCAGCCGGCATGTTTAATGAGCACATCACCTTATCTATTGCCTGTGCTTTTTCTAATGTGCAAAAATATCGGATTGGCTTTTCCCCTTCTGCGTGCATCTGGACTCTTGCTCTAATTTTTGCACTCTCAAACTCATATTGTTCTATATCTCTTATTTTCCTTTTAATTTTAACCAGTAATTCATAATAATTATCTTCACCATTATTTACTTTAGCATTAATTTTCATCAGTGATCGATGAAGTGTTTTCTTGCGTTTGCGTATTTCCCGTGCTTTTCTAATAGCATACTTCCGGGAAACATACTTTAAATGCAGTTTTACATCCTCCCACCATTGCAATGTGCTCTTATGTGATGCTTTCCTTTTAATCCAATGTTGCCAACAACTCTCTATTATTCTTATAAAATTCTTCTCCCAACAGTGTTGTGTTTAATTTCCAAAACCCGACCCCTTTTGTTACCCAATCAGCATTGGCAAAGGTTACACAAACCATGTTATGATCTGAGAATGCGACTGGTTTAATATTAACATCTCTCCAGTACCCGGTCAACAAACTATCCACATAAATTCTGTCGATCTTTGAACCAACTTTACCATCTGCCGAAAACCATGTAAGATCTTTACCAAGAGGTTTTGATATTCTATAGGTGTCAACTAAATTTTCATTATCAAATATTTCTTTTAAGAGTCTATGTGATGTATCAGTATAGGTTGAAGTTGCATTCCCGTCATTTTCTTTGTCTACGACACCACGCATTACTAAGTTTTCAGTGATGTTATCTAGTGCTGTTGTAGACATCTCATTAAAGAAATTACGATGTAGTTGATGAGATGCAGGTGCATATATACACAGCAACGTGAAACGTGTTTGTTGTATATCTAGCGTGACTCTCACCCAGCGACCATTTGCACCTGATACTGAAGAGATTATATGTACATAGGCTGAACAACGAGGGAGTATAACAATTGCTACGCCTGCAATATTATCTTGAGACAACGAATAGAATATTTTGGATCCAGAAATCTTTTCTAAATTATCGTATGATTCTGACTTCTGAATTTTTGTTTCCTGTATCAAAGCAATGTCAATCTGCTCATTTTTCAGAGTCCCTAGTAAGTAACGTTGCTTTATGTCACTATTTAAGCCTCTACAATTGAGTGTGCAAATTAGCATAAAAAGTAATAAAATGATGTGTATAACCGCCATTATTAAGCTAACTAGATTTTGGTTTTTTCGACCCCCTCTTAGACCATTTACCTATTTTACTCGCAAATGCTGCACTACTTAGCTCAACTTTTTCCAAATGCTTATATTTTAATATATCTGAATCAAGACGCAGATGCCTATATTTAACCCCTTTTGCCGTCACATATGGAACTAACACCTTTCCTGCCTCTGACCTGTACATGACCATTTCATTGGGTGATTTAGAACTCTGTGTTTGAATGGATATATCGGATTCAGCGACTGACATATTATCGTCTTCTGTATCACTTTCCTCTATTTCTGATTCAGAACTATCTCCATCTTTCTGTCGCTTTGTTCCACTCAATCGATCCGAGACACCAATTACTTTCTCTATATTATTTAAATCGTCTAGATTGAGTGTACTCAGTGGAAAATCAAAGTTAGTTTCAGTATCTTGCGACCTGAATTTTACTTGTCCTAAATTAAAACTCTCTTCCAGAGGGTATTGATCATCATCTTCAACTTGTGTGGAATTAGCCTCTCTGACATCAGACTTGGATTGACTTGTTACTGGAGTAAGACTTAGCCCCTCATCTAGAACCTCTATTTCATCGCCTGCAACTACAGCGATTGGATTCTTAGTTTTTTCACCATGCTTCTCATTAACGTGGACTTCAGCTACAATCTCAGCAACTACTGGTTCGATGACATTTTCTTTAACAACGTGCTTTCCATTAACATGGATTTCAGCTACAATCTCAGCAGCTACCGGTTCTATGACATTCTCTTTAGAGACAACTTGCTCTGCACTTTTATCAGCACCCTTTTTGACATATTTGTTCTGCGGGCATCGCCACTTAAAATGATCAGATGATCCACAAACTAGACATTTGTTTTTGTTAGGGAAATCTGTTGCAAGATGTTCTGTGCTTAAGCAGATTCTACACTCTTTGATGTGCCCCCTGTACCATAATGGCAAGATAAATCGACCATCTATCGTGACCTTACTTGGGAGAAGTTGTTCTACCTTTTCGAACCAAATTCTTCTGATGCCATTTTCTATGGTTCGATCAAATGGATAGGTCTCGTGTTCTACTTTGTCCACTTTGCCATACTTGATCAATTCATTGATAACCCGTTCATCTGGGATCTCTAATGGAACCTTCATCTTGACTATTAGACGATCAGAATCTATTTCCTCCACATTACACACCTCACCCTTCACGACAAGGACCTCGTCGAGCAACTTTTCCTTCACACTTTCATTAACTACGGTGACATTCCATACAGATTTGGAAACGTTAATGAGACCTTGAAGGACCCGTGGCCCTGCCCCAACTACATCCTTCAACCCATGATACACCTCAATTGCCGAAACACCCCAAGCCTTTGTCGTGATTTTAAGACTCTAGGTACGCTTATAGGAGGTTGCCATGGTGTTTTAATAAAGGAGGAAACCCATACTACTACAATATATAAGGGGTAATACAAGTATATAATACCAAGACGTCAGGGAAAGAGCTAAACACTAAATAAATAGTGTCCCCTTTTGAAACCCTGACACCTACCAACAAATATACGAATAGATAGTACAGTCGTATATTTGTTAGTTTGAACCACTTTCTAAGTGGTTCACTAACACCTAACCGATTAAAGTGGTTTCCTAATGCATACTAACATATTACAGTCATATATTTGTTAGTCTGTTCGAGTTGGCCGGGAACAGCCAACTGACTATAAAGATTTTTAAAATCAAAGTACTAGGCTTGTGCTTGCAAATGACAAAGGCATTAAATCCACTCACTCAAGCGATCTTGCCAAATATAATGCGCTAGCCAACGAACTATAGAAATAGCGTACTGGCGCGGGGAGAAAAGTATTGCATTGACCACAGTAAGAGGAGACCTATTAAATGGCTAAAACCGCCAGCTAAGAGGAGTGCCTTTAGAAAATGGAGACACAAAATGCGCTCCAACCAAGACAAAAATTTACAAATTAAGCATAAAGTTTGAAAGGAAATACTAATACGAAATATATGTATAAAATTTATCTACAAAATCGCGCTAGAAACTAGCAAATTCGGGCAGCAATTGCAGAGCTAAATAAACGCGTGCGTTCACTTCAACTACTACTACTACTACTACTGCTGCTGCTGCTTCTGCTGCTGCTACTGCTGCTGCTGCTGCTGCTTCTGCTGCTGTTACTACTGCTGTTACTACTCCTACTCCTACTACTACTCCTACTCCTACTACTACTACTACTACTACTACTACTACTACTACTACTATTTCAGGTGTTGCTGGAGGAGGTGAACACGGGCAGAAGGGAGCTGCTGTAAACCTTGTCTGTTTGACTAAGCATCCAAAATGGGGAAAATTCGGAAATGAAGAGGGAGATAGTTCTGTAATTTATGGAGCAGAGTATCAGGTCAACCCACGTGACTTCCCCTTCGGTCACGCGAATGCAGTCAAGCTGCACGATCACAATGTGCCATGTGCAGTCTGTCGCAGGTGAGAATATATACACTAATTTAATTGTGTAGCATGAAAACATGTGGAGATGGCTAGCTGTGTTAGAGCTGGGCGGGCTAGCCCACGGTGGCGCGGGTTGCGCGTTGACAGATATATAACACAATTTAATTATACTTTAAACTTTAGTAAACTGTGGAGAATTATGGTGTGGTGTGTGCAACTGTTGTGCTGACCATATATTACCATCCATAGAGATCCATGTGTATTTACACACAGTACCCACACAGTGTTAATTTAGAGAAACTCAGCTGTCGAACAGGAACGCGAACTCTTCTTTACTATTCGTCTGTTGATCATGGAAGACTTGTTTCCCCTGAGTTGCTCTAAACAGGCGCATCTAATACGTTGCGGTGGTTGCTTTGGAGTTGGCACACTACACGAAGCACAGGGCGGCTCGACATAGTGATCCAAATGGCGTGCGGCGCATGGCGTGTGGCGTGTGGTGTCTGACACACCAGGAATTAAGGGCATATCCTATCTTAATACAATTTTATAGATCTGTTTTATGCCATCATTGAATCCAGTAACGATCATAATCAATAAAATTTTCAAATTCGTTTCCAATTTTCTAAGTGGTTTGAATGTAGTTTATCAGTGCCCAAGATTTAGAAGAATATTATATTTGTCAATGGACTTTTAATTAATTCATCAGGGGCTTATCCGAGTTAGTGTATACTAACATTGCCTTCAGTTTGCATCATAATAAACATGATTTCCACATTTTCTCATCACTGTTACATGCTTTGGACTACTGTTTGTATGACCCAAGAATTAAAGGGACGTTAATGCATTTCAATGGACAGTTAATTCAACAAGGTCTTATTCGATCTCACAAAAACATTACAGATGTGTTGCATACCATCATTGCATTCAGTATGCGGTATTATGAAAATGATTTTCAACCCCCCCCCCACCCCCCCCCCCCACCCTTCATTTTACGTGGTAACAGGATTTATTTTTTTCTGTGTAATCTGTCTCCTTTTAAGGCATGAATTAGAAGCTTTTTAATAAACACTTAATTCATCAAGGGCTTATAGTATTAATTTTAATGAAACATCTACATCATAATTAAAATTAAATTGTTTAATTTTTCCATATTTTCAGGAGTTTGAACTTGAATCGTTTTGATGTTAATTTGCTTACAGGATACGGGGTTTTTTACTCAATGGGAATTCATTTCTACAAATGATTCTTTTATATACAGTAATGGACCTTTCCATTTTAGCTGTGCCCCGCCCATCTCTAGCTAAGCTCCACCCACACCTCGCTCGTGTTCGGATCGATCGATCTCTGAACTCCCTAACTATCGATCTCAAGAAAACTATACAGGTAAGCTGCTAAGGCAGCAACGGAACCCAGTCAAATTAGTTTCAAAATATTCAGCAGCATGTTTCTTAAATAGCAAAGAATTACAAAGACATACAATTCATACAACGTGTCGGGGTATTTGAAATTTGGTGACGGTCTATATGGAATCATTTGTGACGTAATGATTGTGACGTCATCATACAGGCAATGCGATGATTATGACGTCAAACGAGGTCAGATGATGGGTGGATACTCTGGAAAGGTGAATTGCAACCGGGTGCAGAGAAGCATACATACCTATCTCCTGGTCATTGCGTGACAAAAAATTCCATGACCACGCATCATGTTATGGTACAATTCTTGTAAAACATGTATTTGTTGTTGGCAGGCAGCTGTTCTAAGCCTGTGCGTTATGATCTCTGTCTAGTAGAAATATCTATCAAACTACTGCTTAGAATGGCCAAAAACCTCAACCAGCCGCCGTCCGTCGGTAGCGATATGCGCACAAATGCAATTTCAATTCTGTTTAATTAACACTTACCTAAGTACGTGTATTATCTTAAAATTAATGTCTGAGAAATGATTGAATAAATACATTTTAAACAAAGTGGCTTGCTGCAGCCTATCATACCTTATATAAATGAGTCTAAGATGAATTAAAGCCTAAGTGACAACAGAGTACTGTCAAATTAGTTTCAAAATATTAAACAGAATGTTTATTAAATGGTAAGGACATACAATTCGTACAACGTGTCGTCGAACTATTACGCGTTAACGAGGGACTATATCGAGTCATTCATGACGTCGTAATTATGACGTCATTATTCAGTATTCACGTCGCTTAGTTGGTTATGACGTTATATGGCATCATGTGATGAATGGATAAACTTGGAAAATACTTATTAGAGCATTGTTTCGTGTATATCCATAGTTTGACACGCAGCAGTCACGTGATGATCCCTGGGCAGAATGTCTGTACAAAAGGCTGGCACTTGGAATACGCTGGGTATTTAATGGCAGGACATCACACACATCCTGCTTCCAGTGAATATAACTGTATCGACCCCGAACCAGAAGCGGATCCCGCAGGCTATCGGGATGAGAATGGCCGTCTACTGTACCGAGTTCAAGCGCAGTGTGGGTCTTTGCCGTGCCCACCCTATGTGCAGGGTAGACCAATCACATGTGCAGTGTGCACCAAATAATGATTTTGGTTATTCTTGTTTAAACATGTTTTATTGTATCATATTCACAATGGGATCGGTCATAAGTTCTCACAACTTATATTTGCCATTTCCCTACATAATTATTCAACGCAGCCAATATAGAATTATGATTATACATCAATGACCAATTTTGCAACACCAACGAAAACAATACTGCACTGCCATGACAAAAGATAGCAAGTGATAAAAGAGTAAGTGTCGGTAGATGAACAACACTCCATCCTCGATTGTCCTCCCAAACGATTATAGATAACGCAGATTTAAAGAAGGAATGAAATAGGTGATAGTAAATAATTTTGGAGATGTTTTCATTACTAGTAATTTGATCCAATTCTGAAAATAATGTCGCTTGCTCCCTTTTGCCACAGTGATGTCGTATATAACTAGGTAGACAACCAATACCAGAAGGAAGAAAACGAATAACAGAAGGAAGTTGAATTGCATTAATCGACCTTAAAGCAATAAATATGTAGGTTTTCAGTTGTTTTCTATTTCCAAATCGTTAAAACATACAACAAAGCAGGTAATTAACTAATAGGAATAACAAGTCAACAAATTATCACGGTTAAAGGGATGCTCATCTTATCAAAAGCGTCTTATTTTAATGACAGATTATAGCACTAAGGTAATGAAATTTCATACAATTATCAATCACATTCAGGAATGTTCCTTTATTTATTTTGTAATTATTCACTTGCATTAAAGTGGATGCCACTACAATGTATCCTGAAGCAATTGTATATGACGGCTTGTGAGCTCAGATACACAACATTCATATAACATACAAGAACTAGCCATATAATCATAGTATCTGACTTAATGCTCTATTGTTATGTGGCGATAATGTAGGCAAACATCTCTAGTAATGTCCCGCACATTCCTAAATAAGCACAGCCCACATTTGCTGGAATCGATCCATATATTTTGAATCCTGAATTCCCAGAATCCCAATTTTGAGATAACTATACATGAGTGTTATTAAATATGGTGAGGCTAGTTTGACGGGGGTGTGGGGGTGGGGTGGGGGTGTGGGGTGTGGGGGTTGGGGTTGGAACGTTACTACATTTTGATCTCCCTGTCAGGTTGGTTTAAAAGTATTCAGCATAATGTTTACTAAATTGTAAATCCATCTTTCATAACTGGTTTAAGATACGTCATTATGATTGTGACGTCAGCCTCCCAGTGACCCTGTTGATTTTTTTAAATATTATCAATATTAGCTCAGGTGCTTATGTTAGGCTGCTGAGCATATGACTCTCGAGCCTCGTGTTGTCAATCTCAGGGAAGTTACATATTACCAGCCATTTCCAGGTGTTGGACATGTATTGTAAAGACATAGCCTACTAACAGAATGATTATTATTATTAGTCTCACTATTCTTAGTAGTATTATCATTATTAATCATCATAATTACTTCTTTTTGTAATGGAGGCAGTGCAATCGCTGAACAATTGTAAACATAAATAATGTTAATGCATATTTGTAAATATCAAATTGCATGTTATTGTAAAATTATTATGTACAATTGTAACATACCGCCTTTAATAGTTGTGTAGGGAACAAGTCGAATCTAAGTCAGTTTGACTTGTGACTCAATCCCATTGTTATTAATTGACCATAAAATATGTTAAAACAAACTATCCACTTGCATGATTAGAATGCTAAAATTAAATCATTGGCCTTTTCATGGCAGAATTGCACTGAGATTTAACTCTAAATAAGAAATAATTAAAAACACAACGTTCGTGTATGGCACATTCTATCACTGCAATAGTTAATAGATAAGATGAGGATCCCTTTAATGTACATTGTGTCTAACAAATCATCAGATATACATGTTTCTAATTCAATTTTACAACGTATAATTAATGTATATGGAACGAAATCACCTTATGTTAATATTTATTTCGTTTCATTACATTGAGATACATAAGTTAAGCCTAACAATTTTATTTTCAAGTTTCTTGTTGCTTATTTTATGCGAAGAGAAGCCAGTCATTCCAAGGGTAAATTTGCCAAAAAGGATCTTCACTTAGTCAGCAAATGGGCAACTACTGAGCGAAAAATCTGTATCTCCTTGCCCATTAAGCATTTGCCCTTTGAAAATAATGATTGGCTTGCAGCGAACAGAAAGCTATCGTTGTCAATTCCAGTAGTAAATTTATAAAATTTATAAAATAAAAAAGGTCTTATCTTGGCCTGTAAATGGGCATTTGTCCTGCTAAAATTATTGATATTCTTGAAGAATCGTGAAATTAAATTGTTACTTGATGCAAGTAGCATATTGTGTGCATTGAGGACAAGTTAAGCCATGAGTGGTTAATACTAGCCAATAAGCCAAGGACGTGTGTAGTAGCATATATGTATGCAGTGTGCATATTGGAGAGCTAATATTGATTGACAGGAGCAAGCATTAAGAAACTATATAAACCCAAGGATATGGTTGTGCTTCATTTTGGAATCTGGTGTATTTAATGTACGCGTTAGAACTTAATTATGTAGGAAATTAAACTCAGCGGATAACAGAGGAATCCATTTTATCGATCAAGCATATGCAGTCATAATCAACAACGTCACGTGTAGGCTGGCGTCATA
>JAVVLW010001934.1:0-22567 GCA_034401795.1 Chaetoderma sp. LZ-2023a
GTATCAAATAAATTACTTGCTGCTTCTACTACATCACCGCTCTCCGATAAATTTATATCACATTTGTTACATTTACCAAACCCAATATATGCATGATTCAATTGTGGTTCTGCCATATTCATAAAAAGGGGAATGTCTGGACTATAATGTGATTTAAGTTGCCCTGGTGCAATTGGATTATTTCCTTTAACAAAAGTTTGTTCTTGCAACTTAATACCTAATACACTTTCAATATCATTAATAGCAATACCGCCTGAACGCAATAACACTGGAACATTGCCAGTCAAATCAATAATAGTTGATTCAATTCCTGTTTCACACCTACCCCCGTCAAGTATCATATCAACTTTATCAGCTAAGCTATTATAAACATGTTCCGCTTTCGTAGGTGAAATCCCACCGCTTTTATTTGCAGACGGAACACATAATGGTAAGCCATAAGCGGAAATAAGTTTAAGTGCAACAGCATGATTAGGGATTCTAACAGCAATACTGTCAAGACCTGCACACGCTAGTGAAGAAACACTACAATCTGACTTTTTATTTAAAACTAAGCTTATCGCCCCTGGTGAGAAACGATTTAATAACTTAATAGCATCTTCATTAAAATTTGCTATTGTCTTAATCATATCAATACTATCACAATGGGTGATTAAAGGATTAAATTCAGGACGATTTTTAACATTATATATATGTGCAATACTGTTTGAATTACAGCTATCTCCTGCCAATCCATATACGGTTTCTGTTGGAATTCCTATAATACCACCTTGCGATAATATGTCGCAGGCTATAATTATATTTTCATCAGTTGATTTAACTATATTATTCATTGAAATATTTAAGCATAAATGCATACATTCTTCAATAGTTTAAATAACCTTTATTATGGTATTTGTCATACAATAATGTTATAAGTTCAAAGTTATGGATATATATACAGGTGCATACTTAGAAACTTTTCAAATGATCGCAGTGTTCATTGCTTTAACTGCTGCACTATATTTTTACGCAACTGAAAAAATTTCTATAGAATTGACCTCCATTTGGGTGTTGTTATTCTTGATGGGATTCTTTTATGTTTTCCCTGTATACAATGATACAGGAAGCCCAACCTTAACGGTTAATTCTTTACTAGCTGGTTTTTCTAATCCCGCACTTATTACTGTATTTTCACTTATGATTATAGGTAAGGCACTTTCTGAAACTGGAGCATTAAAAAGTCTTTCTTCTAAATTACTAGGTTTTAACAAGAACAAACCTGTTATAACAATGACAATCGCATTATTATTAGTTGGGTTTCTTTCAGCCTTTTTAAATAATGTTCCAATGGTTATTGTATTTATACCTGTTATAGTTACATTGACAAAACGATTACGCGTGTCTCCTACTCGCTGGTTAATGCCATTCAGTTTCATAACAATACTTGGTGGCATGACAACTATCGTAGGTTCTAGTACAAACTTACTTGTATCAGGTGCAATTGAAAGTGCCGGCGAAGAACCATTTTCATTTTTTAGCTTTACTCAATTAGGGTTCGTTATGGCACTAACTGGTGGCTTGTATGTATTATTTATTTTACCTCGTATACTCCCAAATAAGAAACCACTTAAAAGTCAAAGACAAGACGTTGATGAAATTTCTCCGCTATCAGAACAGACAATCAATGGTTTAAATATACCTGGATATGATGCAGATGTTTTAGTTATTAAACGAAAAAATCAAATTTACACTCGCCCTTTTGACGAACAAATACTAGCTAAAATTATAGTGCCGAGTAATTCCCAATTTGTCGGAAAAACACTACGAAATGCCCGCTTAGATTTACGCCGTAATTTAACACCTGTTGGGTTAGAGCGTAATACAGGTATTTTACAAAATGGTATTATGGATATATCGCTTAAAGTTGGCGATGTATTACTTGTTGTCGGTGAACGCGAAGACATTACCGGAATTATGCACGATTTAGATTTTATTCTAGTGAAATCTTCTGCTGAAAATGTATTACACCGTCATCATGTTGTCCACACATTGGCCGTATTTGGCATAACTATTGCTGTTGCTGCAAGTGGAATATTGCCTGTTCCTATTGCTACTTTCCTAGGTGCAATTTTAATGATTTCATTTAGATGTATTTCTTTTAACGAAGCTTTAAAATCCGTTGACAAACGAATATTATTATTGATAACAACATCTCTTGCAATCGGTTTATCATTGCAAGAAACTGGTGGTGCACAAGCAATAGCTAGTAATATATTGTACTTATTTGAAAGATTCTCACCCTCTGTTATATTAAGTGTATTTTTTCTACTGGTAATGATAATGACTAATATTTTATCAAATCAGGCAACTGCGGTAATCTTTACCCCGATTGCAATTTCTCTTGCTAAAAATTTAGGTGTAGATATTAATGCATTTACTTTCGCAGTAGTATTTGCAGCGAATTGTTGCTTTGTTACCCCATTAGCATATCAAACTAACTTACTCGTAATGACCCCTGGTCAATATAGCTTCAAAGACTTCTTTAAAGCAGGTCTGCCACTTGCTATTTTATTATGGGCGGTGTATAGCATTATAGCACCAATTTATTTTAATTTTTAAAGAGTCTTTTTTGCACATGAATACTATAATTCAAACAACCGATATTGAGTTCTTCACAAAATCATTTTCAACATTTTTTGTGTTAATTGGACCTATAGATTTAGTAGTAATATTTGCGGTATTAACAGCTAAGAAAAAACCTATTGAACAAAGATCAATCGCATTAAAAGGGTGTGGTGCTGCATTTTGTATTTTATTATTCTTCACATTCTTTGGTGCTTGGTTGGTAAAAAGTATTGGCATCGGTATTCCTGCGCTAAAGGCTAGTGCTGGTTTTTTATTAATGGTTGTTGCTTACAATATGATTTTTTATACTACCTCACACGGCATTGATTACGGTAACGAAGAAGCAAAAGAAGCAAAAACAGCAGATGATATATCTATATTTCCACTCGCAACACCTCTAATTGCTGGTGCTAGTTCTATGTCAACAGCAATTTTATTTTCAACAGAAGCTATAGGATCCGTAACTCGCCATATAATGGTAATTTTATCGTTTGGCTTAGTAATTTTAATCACATACATATTATTTTTAATGGCATATAAATTACAAAAAGTATTAGGCGCAACATTATTAAATATAATTACTCGAGTTATGGGTATATTACTTGCAGCACTTAGCCTACAATTTATATTAGATGGATTTAAATTAGCTGGCGTTTATTAACAACCTAATTTTTATTCTCAAACAAATAAAAAAATACTCGTACTTTTTAACAAAATACATGAGTTTTTATTGCTAGTTTGCTAGTAATCATTTAATATTACATTTTATTTGTGAATATAATAATTTAATCTAATTTTCTAATGAAATGATCTTTGTTTATGAGTAATGGTAAATCTTTATTACCCAATGATATATCAGATACATTAATGCCTGATGCTAACAATGATAGTAATATGGGGCAATGCATTAATTAATGCATTTGCAAGCTTTGGTTACAACAAGGTAAACCCACCTTTAATCAAATTTGAAGACAGTTTGCTATCTGGTAATGGATTACAACATTCTAATAAAACATTTCATGGTCAACTAGGTCGTGGTGATGGTTATGTCTTAGATGAAACCAATGAACCGTCAGTTGATTTTTCGCTATATTCAGATACCTTATTATCCACAATTACACCCGATAATATTACTGAACGAATTTACGCAGGATATAACGAAGATAGAAATGTTGTTAAAAACTTGCGAAAAACAGGTAAAATCGTAATATGTGAACTGGATTCACATAAAAATTCTAAACAGTCTGCAATAGACATAGGCTGTACACATATGTTAATTAATGGAAAATAAGCGTATTATAACGCTTTATATCACGGAGAAAGTAGGAATGAATGGGTAATGTAGTAGTAGTTGGTTTGCAATGGGGCGATGAAGGTAAAGGTAAAATCGTTGATTGGCTATCTGAACGAGCTGATGTAGTTGTACGCTATCAAGGCGGGCACAATGCTGGCCACACATTAACTATTGATGGCAAAGTATACAAACTTAGCTTACTACCAAGCGGTATTGTTCGCAAAGGCAAGTTATCTGTAATTGGCAATGGTGTTGTAATTGACCCTTGGGCATTATTAGACGAAATGGAACGAATTCAATCGCAGGGTGTACAGATTACACCTGAAAACCTACTTATAGCAGAAAATGCTCCTTTAATTTTACCAGACGTTCATTCTCGTTTAGATCACGCTCGTGAAAAACTAAAAGGTGACAAGAAAATTGGTACAACTGGTCGTGGTATCGGTCCAGCATACGAAGACAAAGTCGCTCGGCGCTCTATCCGTGTTTGTGATTTATTTGACCATAGCGTTATTGAACAACGCGTTGATACATTATTATCACATCACAATGCTTTATTTAAAAGTATGGGAGAAGAATCTGTAAACCGTGATGAATTAATTGCTAAAATTAAAGAAGTTGCGGAAAAGATTAAACCATTTTCTGGTGTTGTTTGGAAACGCCTAGATGAAGTAAAAAAAGCAGGTAAAAAAATATTATTTGAAGGTGCACAAGGCGTATTATTGGATATTGACCACGGAACATATCCTTTTGTGACATCGTCTAATACTCACCCAGGGCAAGCATCTGCTGGTGCGGGGATTGGTGCGGATCAACTTGGTTTTATCCTAGGTATTACAAAAGCCTATACAACTCGTGTTGGTTCTGGTCCATTCCCTACTGAATTGTTTGACAATATTGGTAAGGGTCTTGGCGAACGCGGGCACGAATTTGGAACTGTGACTGGACGTTCTCGTCGTTGCGGTTGGTTTGATTCAATCCTTGCAAAGCAAGTCGCTAAGACTTGTGGAATAACTGGATTAGCATTAACTAAATTAGATGTACTTGATGGTATGGAAGAATTAAAAATATGTATAGGTTATAATGTAGATGGTGAAAAATTTGATTACTATCCATCAAATACTGAATTACAGGCTATTGCTAAACCTATTTATGAAACAATGCCTGGTTGGTCTGAAACTACATATGGCTGTCGCGATTTTAGCCAATTACCTGAAAATGCGGTTAAATACATTCATCGTATTGAAGAATTAGTTGAAACACCAATCACAGTGTTAAGTACATCCCCTGAACGCAAAGATAGCATTTTAGTTAACGACCCATTTGAAGGCTAATAACTAATTTTAAAGTTAGTATCAGTATTTAATGTGAGGGAGGATAAATGTCCAACTTTGGCCAAAAATAGATCAAAAATGGCACTTTGTTTGTATTAAATAGGTAAATAGTGGCACACGGGGGCGGTTGTAAATGCAGGTTATGGACATTTTGGTAAACCCCTTATATGGGCGTTAGAGAGCGGGGTTAACGATTAAATCTCCATAAAATCATTAAAACAGTAATAATAACAATTTTTTAAAAAAATGAAATCGTTCAAAACTGCATAAACAAGAAACAGCGAAATACTGTGGAGTTTAGTTGATTTACAACTTTTTAAAAAACAAACAAAATGATTTAAAAAAAAAATCTTCAATTACAACTTTTTTAAAAGTTACACAAGCTTGTTATTTAAATTTAGTATTTTCTAAAAGATTGTATAAATGCAAATAACTCCACACTTAATAAAATTACAATAGCTGTATATAATGGTAATAGAACTATCCACCAGTCCCACGCTATTATACCATCCCGTTTTAAGGCTATAAATAAAACCCCTAATATTCCTAATAAAATATTTATTTTATTTTTTATATTCTTTATGTTTTTTAATATCTTTTTCAATAAAGTATTTACCCGCTTTAATAGATTATTTATGTTTTTTAATAGATTATCTCATAGCTTATTTATCCCTTTAATACTGGTTGAGTTAAGCTATCACTACTTAATGTTTTAGTCATAATTCAAGTCCTTCTTGACTTGTTGGGTTGTTTGTTTATATATTTTTATTTTATAGAAAAACAAAGTGAGTCAAATAAAGTGATCTTTTGGGACAAACATAGCGACCTGCAACAGTTTGCAACATAGTACAATCCTCAATAATAGATTTTATTTCTAATACTCATAATCTACTTGACTGGGATCCATTTTCCAGTATGTTCTTATATATGCAATTCACGCATAAAACATAGGAATGACATGAACAGTAAAATAATGACAATTCAAAGAAGTCTCCAAATACCTCAAACTCAATGAAAAGACGGCTTATCGTTTAACTTTGGATGGTAAATTACCTGCTTTAAAAGCTGGTGGTAGCTGGATTTTTCGTAAATCAGGAATTGATGAATGGATAAGAACACAAAACAATATGCCCATTGAAAAATTTGCGAATGTGTTTCAAGAGCAACTATTGATGGTGTACTAAAAGTACCATGGAGTATTTGGTAACCAAATTATAGCTTAAATTATTATGAGCTTTTTTTGTTACATAATGAACTTAACGAACTATAATAAATTGTAAATACCTTTACAAATTCAAAAATTAAAAACAAAGGAGAAAAAATTATGGCTAAAATTATCCACTGGTTACAGCAAAATTTTTCTAGTTTGTTAGCTAGTTTGTTAGTGATGTTTTTATTATATACTTTCCCCAAGATAATGTTGGTAATTCTTTATGCAATGATTTTACCGGTTTTAATTTGCTATATAGCACATTTCTTTAATAAACTAATGTTATTAAAAGATGTAGAAATGTTCTTTAAAAATGAACCAATTATAAGTCTATTATTAAGTCTATTCTTTAAAGGGCTCTTTATGATTGTGTATTTTTTGGGAATTATGGTCTTGATGAAACTTTGGTAAAATAAAACGGAGAAATAATTATGGCTAAAAAAGTAAAATGTAGGTCGTGTGAAGATAAAGATATATTTTGTTGTAGTATATGTGATGATTATAATAATAAAAGAAACATAGAAAAATTTATATCCTGGTTATATATCCTGGTTAGTGGAGCATTTTTTGCTTTGGTGGTCATATCTTTTTTCGTCTTCCCTATGGGAACTATAATTAAATGGTTATTCGTATTATTTCTACTTGGCAATCTAAATAGTTACTTAAAAGTAATAATAACTAATATAAACAAAGATTTCTCACATTTTGAGACATTAATTTTAGCGCTCATCAGTATATTACTTGGGTACGGCCTGTATTTGATGTATATAGGTGATCGTTGGTAAAAAAAACGGAGAAATAATCATGGTTAAAATTAAAACTTGTAAGTGGTGTCAAAATGAACCAATGGATTATTCTAGTGTGTGTGATGGTTGTAATACAAGAAAAAAATGGGGTGAAAATATATTAACGTCAGTTTATCTGTTCATTACGATGCCTATACTTGCCCTTTGGGTAATACCAGTGCTTTACACATGATTTGGACCTTTTTTAGACGTTAGGTTACCGTTCTTAATGCAATTATTATTCGTCGGCACAAAACCATATTTCTTCGTTACTTCAGTATGTCTCATCGTCTTCTTAGTGCCATTGGTTTTAGGTGCTTTAGTATTAAAAATATCAGATGTCTTTGGGCTTTCAAAACTAATTCAAAAATTATGGCTAAAAAGGTAAACTGTAAGTCGTGTAAAAATAAATCAACTATAAAGATGTTATTGAAAGGTAAACCAATTATAAAGATGTTATTGATAGGGTTACTTTTTATATTCACTGTGCACATAATGGTTCGGGTTGTTTAAATCATAACGAATAACTCGCTATGCAGTTTAAAAACTTAAATGATAAAAAGGATAAATATAATGTTAGAAAAAAATTTCAAAAACTTACAGTTACTAATTTTAGTTTTGTTAGTGATATTCTTTTACTGCTTATTGAAAGAATTGAAAGAATTTCACGTCTTATCGGAAGAAAGTAACCGCTCATTGGAAAAAATTAACCGCTCATTGGAATACATTGACCGCTCATTGAATTCAATTAGACTGCCATTTTAAGGAACCATTAAGGAGATACTGACCAAACAGCGCCCTAACCATGGGACTCTATGTACTTATAACATTAACTATGTTTAAAGCCACAGGTTGCTTATTTACTTATCTTAGCTAGCTAGTGTCCAACAAACTCATCGCTTAATGGTGGGGTATTAAAATGGCATGCCAATTTTGAAACGGTTAAGGGACTGTAGAATCAAGGTTGGCCAAACAAATCGAACTTTTTGGCCAAATAGAGCGAACCACAACAGCTTGTTATAGCTTTTGTTGCGTAGTCATAAAAAACTCTTATTGCATTTGGGCTTTTCTTTAAATAAACAGTATTTTTTTTGTTGGGGTCATATAAACAGGATTTCCGTGATGTTCGTAGCCAGCAAATTTTCTATCAATAACATTTACTAATTTTTTGCATATGGAATCGGAATATTCTTTATTATAAAAACAAGTCCTCTTGTCCCAAATCCTAATGGTGTTCTTTGCACATAGTCGGATTTATCAAGAATCCTGTAAATCAGGTGTAAATATTGGATAATAAAAATGCATATCCCCAATTCTTGGTGCGCCAAATGCATATGTTGTACTAAGTGAATCTGTTGCTAAGTATCTTGTGGCAATAATTGCAAGAGATCCACCTAATAAATGATCTGTAATATAAAGTTTAGTCCTAATATGGACACGATCACCGCTAGGGGCGCTTACCAAGTTAAACTTCAATCATCGTTTTAAAATAAATATGAAATTATCTTTTTTAATCTTTAAAACCCTCAGCATATTAAGCTTTGTTGAGGGTTTTTGTTTCTTTACAATAAAATACTACCGAATCAACAAATGAAGTAATTTTTAATTATTAAAACGCTATATTTTTACTAATATTATTTAAAATACTCCTATTTATGTAATTATATTACAAATATTTATAAAATATTGCAATAAATGAAGAAATAGGCATGTTTTTCCTTGCGTTGATTGTCTTTTTTCGTCAAAGTGTAATAAAGTTAATAAATAAGTGATTCTAAATATAATATGAAGAATTGCCCGTTTGTTAAAAAAGAATAAGAAATCAACCTAATGTTTATTTCAAGTGGTGGGAAAGCTATTGATAAAAAGGATAAATGTTACGACACAGAAAATAATGACTGGTGCAGACATTGTATTAAAGGCGTTAGTTGACCAAGGGGTGGATATTATCTTTGGTTATCCTTGGGGGTGCGGTTTTACCTATATATGATGCATTATACGATCACCCAAAAATTAAACATATTTTGGTTCGCCACGAACAAGCCGCACTTCACGCCGCTGAAGGTTATGCCCGTTCAACTGGTAAGGTTTTGGTGTGGCACTAGTAACATCTGGCCCTGGTGCAATAAATGCTGTTACTGGTTTAACAGATGCATTGCTTGATTCAATTCCACCAGTTGCTTGCTTCATTTTTTCTGTAGTTTGTTCATTAGCTTGACTACGTGCATCACGCAACGCAATTAAAATTAAATCTTGCAACATAGCTTTATCGTTTAAAGTTACTTCGTCAATCTTAACACTTTCAAATTCACCTTTACAGTTCATAACAACTTCTACCAAATTGCTCAGAGATTTACCTGTGACAAAAGTATTATTTAACTCTTGCTCAACTCCAGCAATATTTTCTGTCATCTGCTTTGCTTGTTGCATTATACCACCAAGATTTTTAAATATCGTCTACACCATTCACATTTGTAACTACCGCATTAGGAAATTGAGACTTTACCATCTTAACCAATGAAAGATTATCAGCCTGTAATAGTATTTCTTTTTCTTTATTTAAATCATTTTCTTCTAAAGTTTCTTGACCGCCATCAGTAGTAATTTCAAGAGTCCAATCTTCGCCAAAATATTTTTTTATCACACGATGAATTGATGCTTTTTCATCACGACTAAAATCATCTAATTGTAAAATAATTAACGGCGCTTCATAGCTAACTAATTTTGCCAAGGAATAAATTTTATTTCCAAGTATAGGTGATTTACCTTGCAATATTTCAACCCAATCAACAAATGTTTCTGGGCGAGAGTTACCTTCCATTACCACTGGCGTTAAAATTGGATATTCATTAACATCACTGTTATTTTTTTCTGTTGAGATATTTATTTCAGATCCAGATAACGGTTTTTGCGTAGAATCTAAAAATCCTGCAGATGCTTTATCGTTAGTGTTATTTTTAATAATCTTTGGCAAACATGTATCCGCGTTAGTCCCGCTACTATTATTAATTGGTGCAGGATTATTGGGATCCGTCATCTTTTTTACCAACGATTCCGGCGTTGGCAAATCAGTGGAATACATTAACCGAACGGCAACCATTTCAAGTGCCATTATACTTCGTTCCGCCAATAGAACCTCTTCCAAACCTTTATTTAATATTTGCCAAGTACGAGTAAGTACAGCCATTGATAGTTTTTCAGCCATATCTTTACCTGCATTTTTTTCAATTTCAGGTGTACTAGGGTCGCTTGCTAATGCAGGCGTAACCTTAAATCTTGTAAGCCACCAAGTAACATCCATTAAATCTTGTAAAATAACAACTGCTTCTGCACCAGTGTCATATAAATCATGAATTTTTTGTAATGCATTTTGCGCATCACCACGCATTAATAAATTGTACAAAGTATATATTGCTTGTCTATCAGCAAGACCAAGCATACTTATCACCCCGTCAATTGTTACTTTTTTATTATCTGATAATGCCAACGCTTGATCAAGAATAGACAGTCCATCACGCACAGAACCATCAGCAGATCGAGCAATTATACGGATTGCATCGTCGTCTACTTCAAATCCTTCTTTTACCGTAATATCTTTATAGTGTTCAAATAAATCGTCAACACTAACACGGCGAAGGTCAAAACGCTGACATCTTGATAAAATTGTTACTGGAACTTTACCAATTTCTGTTGTGGCAAAAATAAACTTAACATGTGCAGGTGGTTCTTCCAATGTTTTCAACAATCCATTAAAAGCATTTTTAGAAAGCATATGTACTTCGTCTAAAATATATATTTTATATCGTGCCATATTCGGTGCATACTGTGTTGATTCAATAATTTCACGGATATCATCAATACCCGTGTTAGAGGCAGCATCCATTTCCATAACATCAATATGACGACCTGCGTCAATATCAGTACAATGACAACATACACCACAAGGTTTTGTCGGCAGATTACCATTTGCATCAACCGCATCACAATTAAGAGCCTTAGCAACAATTCTTGCAGTTGTTGTTTTACCAACGCCACGAACACCTGTAAGCATAAACGCTTGTGCAACACGGCCTGTTTTTAAAGCATTAGTTAGCGTACGAACTAATGCTTCTTGTCCAATAAGACTGTCAAAATTCATAGGACGATATTTACGAGCAAGTACACGATATTCACCGTCTGCATTTTTAAGCGCAGTAACAGGATTAGATATAGATGGTTGTTGTAAAGATTCAGACGTCGGTTCAGATACAAGTTCTGATATTGTTTCAGATGCTTCAGTAATAGACGAATGAGAAGAGTTTGCAACCGATTCAGCAGACTGTTTCACTTCATCATTTAATAAAGCATTGTCATCAGTTTCAAACTCAGCCTTATCCAATAATTCTGTTGGTGATTCTAAATTTATTTCTAAATCATTATTTTCAGTATCATTAATCATTTGAACAGTATAGCAGCACACTGTTACTTGGTAAAGCAACAACTTACCTTACTAGTTATTTTTTCTAATATTTTATTGATTGTTTTGGAAAAAGGTGGAAGCACAGCAATAACCCAAATGCAAACTTACTGTGGCTGCTTCCTTTCGGATCTAACCAATTCAACAAGCGATCTGTCTACCGCCATACTTCCAAATGCTTTATCGCTAAATTCTGGATAAATTGCAAGAAAAATTTAGTATTGAGCAAGAAACAAAGGAAAAAATTAAACTTTCTCTATATTTTATACATAATAATTTTATACTTTATTATCAGTAATTATTATGATTCTTATGAAACTTCTTGTTTCTCTTCAATTTTTGGATGACGAATTCCAGCTTTCTTTACTGGCGTTACCATTTTTGTAATAACATCCATACCCAAATTACCTTCGTTATCTTTTTTTGTATTTATAGAATTTCCTTTATTTGCCTTATCTATAGAAGATTTCTTTTTTACAGTAGGTTTTCCAATGTTATCATTTGCATCAAATGTTGAGACTTCTTGTACTTCCGTTACTGAGTTTTCTTCTTTAACAGGTGTAGGGTTGGCAATATTATATTCCACAAGCATACGAGAAAAATGTTCTGCAAATTGAAACAAAGTTTCCGCATGAACCCTATCACCCGCAATCATAGATTCCTGCGCCGCTGTTGAATATTTATCAACTATTTGTACGGCTGTACCACGAATTTTACCTAATGGCCCAATAGAATTATACTGTGAATACAGTGGATTTAAATTTTTTCCACCATTATTAGGGCTATTACGGTTATTATTTCTGCTATTGTTATTATTACGACCACGACGATTGTTATTTCTCATAAAACTTCCTAAGTAAATTAGTGCAAATCAAATTACATTATATGTAGTGCAATTTTAAATTGCCTGCATTGGTTTATTTCTATAATCTTGAAAACATATGATAAAGATCTACTAAATTAAACGATTATCATTCATGACGCATGATATATACATTATTCCACATATTACAAGCATTTTTTTCTAAATTAATAAATAAAACTAGTTATAAGACTGTACTCTATTGATTCCGTATAAGTCTTTAACCGTTTTAAGTAGTGTAAAATTATTGTTTTTGAATATATTTTCCACACTATTTTCTTGATTGATTCCAAATTCAACGACAATAATACCATTATTAGTAAGGTATTCCTTTGCCCTATTAGAAATTTCACGATATGAGTCAAGACCATCGTCACCACCAGCAAGTGCCAACATTGGATCATACATCTTTACTTCAACCATTAAATCATCAATACCAGTATTTGTTATATATGGGGGGTTTGAAACAATAATGTCAAATTTTTGCTTATCAATACTATTCCACCAATTGCTTTCAATAAAATCACACCGACTGTTTACGCCGTTCATAATTGCATTATATGATGCAACTAATAATGCTTCCGATGAGATATCAACACCTAATCCAATTGCATTTTTATACTCACTTAATAAACTTATAATTATGCAACCACTTCCTGTACCTAGGTCTAATATTTTTAATGGTTTTTCTATATCAGGAACTGATTTAAGAACTGTTTCAATTATTGTTTCTGTATCTGGTCGTGGCGATAACACATCTGTTGTAATTTTAAATTCACCGTTCCAAAAACCCCTGCTACCTAGCAGTAAGTCAACTGGCTTACCATTTTTACGCTGTTCACATAAATTTGTAAAATTATCATGCTGGAGTGTATTAATTGTTTTTGATAAATGGACACTGATATCTACAATATCACAATTTAATATGTGAGCTAATAAATACTTCGAATCTAAATAGTCTATTCCCGAAGATTTGATAACATCATTATAAGTAATCATGGTTAATTATACCTCAATAAATATTTCAAATCAAAACTTTTAAAATACATGTAAGAATGTTATATATAAATAAAACTAATATGTATGTAATTAAACTACAACATTAATTAGACTGCAACATTATCAATTTGGAAACACATAAACTATGGTAGATATATTATCTGAATTAACTGAATATTTAAACATTAAAATCAGTAAAGACATTATGAGCATTATAATAATAGTTGCAATATCATTATTATCAAGACCATTAGTATCAAAAATATTACTTGGCTGGGTGTACAAAATAATAGAGAAAACAGATACAAAAATTGATGATAAATTTCTTAATGTTATGGAAGGACCTATAAGATTTTTATCGATTCTTGTTGCAATATATTTAATCGCCGAAATGTATGTTCCATCACTAAAAGGTACTGGAGTTAGAACCTTTACTGCTGTATTTCTATTTTGGTCACTATATAATGCCACTTACCCACTGTCATCACTACTTGCAAGCAAAAGTAAATCTGTAAATAAATCACTTGTTGTATGGGCACTAAAAGTTTTAAGAGTTTTAATAATATTTATAGGAACCTCAGCTATTCTTGAAATCTGGGGAATTCAAGTTGCCCCTATTTTAGCAGGTCTTGGTATATTAGGTGCCGCTGTTGCATTAGGTATGCAAGATTTATTTAAAAACTTAATTGCTGGATTGCTTATTTTATCAGAACGCCGTTTTAGTGACGGCGAATGGATCAAAGTATCTGGAGTTGTTGAAGGCACAGTTAAAAAAATTGGACTTCGTTCAACATTAGTTTGTCGTTTTGACCAAGCTCCGATACAAGTTCCAAATACACAACTTGCTGATGCACCATTAATTAATTTTAGTCGTATGCCACACCGTCGTATTTATTGGACTATTGGTATGAAATATTCAACGACCAAAGACCAACTTAAAACTATTGTGTCAGGTATTGAAAAAATGATTAGTGGTGATAAATTTGTACCTGCTGATAAATTATCAACTTTTGTTGCTATTGAAAAATTCAATGATAGTTCAATAGACATCATGGTTTACGCATTTACAAAAACTAATAAATGGGGTGAATGGTTAAAAATAAAAGAACAGCTAGCACTAAACATTAAAGAATTAGTTGAAAATACAGGAACAGGGTTTGCATTCCCAAGTCAATCTATATACATAGAAAAATCTGGCGATGGTCCAATAATAAAATAAAGTCTAATAAAAATAAGGCCTTTCTACCAAGAATTTCCTACCAAGAATTTTTAGTATCTAAATCACTTTGTTGTTGTTCAATCCAACTAGAATTATTGTCTAATTTATTTTTCTCAAACTTCCAAAATGGGGTATCTGTTTTTAGGTAATCCATAACATAATTTACTGCACGTATACTGTCCCCCCTGTGGGCAGAGCTACAAATTACCATTACAATATCTTCCATAGGTTTAAGGATTCCCACACGGTGATGAATTCGCACTGCACGAATATCAAATTTAGACATCGCATCATTGGCAATTTTCAAAAGACATTTTTTTGTCATTTGCGGATAATATTCCAGTGTCATACTTTCCAATTTATCATCTATATCACGGACTGTACCAACAAAACTTGAAATCGCACCAACACTTAAAGCACGCACAGAATCTATTTCTTTTGCAATATCAAAAGGTTTATTATCAACAACAATACTAATGTTTTTCATTATTCACCCCCCTGTTACAGGTGGAAAAAACGCCACTTCATCATCGTTTTTTACCATACTGTCCCAATCGCAAAAATCTTGGTTTACAGCAACTCGTAATAACGATAAATCACTAAATGCATCAGAATAATTATCCCCTAATGATTTTAAATAATCAACGAGTTCAATGACAGTTGTAACAGAAAATTCTTCCGTATCAATAGTATCAAAACCTTTGCCTATCTTAGATCGCACCCACGCAAAATATAAAACTTGCATTAGCTGTATAACCCTTCAAATGGAATGTAATTAACCGTATCACCAACTGATATTTCATCATCCATCTCAATAATTTCTATTAACCCTGTTGATGAAGATACACTTGATAGCACACCCGAACCTTGTGCGCCTGATTTAACCGCATAAATATCACTATCACGATTTTCAAGAACAACACGAATAAATTCACGACGACCTAATTTTGCATTTACGGAAAAGCCTATTTTTAACGGAATACGCGGTAAATCAAAATCAATTTCTCCGCTTAGTTTCCTTAAAACAACTGTCCCCATTAATCCAAATACAACAAATAATGATACTGAATTTCCTGGAAATCCCATAAATGGTATTCCATTAATTATACCAAAACCAACTGGTTTTCCTGGTTTAATAGCAACTTTCCAAAAACTAATATTATGCTTTTTTAAAACTACTTGAATATAATCTTCTTCACCAACGCTCATTCCACCTGCTGACATAATAACATCACAAGTGGCACAACCTTTTTCAATGATTTTTGTTGTTGATTCAAGTGTATCTTCAGCACGACCCAAGTCAACTGCTTCAAAACCTAGTGACTTTATTAAACTTAGTCCCATAGGCCGATTTGAATCAAACAACATTCCATCTTCAGCTTTATTGCGTTCTGAGCCAACTTCAATAAGTTCATCGCCACTTGAAAAAAAACCGACTTTTAATCGCCTATAAACTGATAATTTATCAAAACCTTGACCTGCAAGTAATCCTATGTCCTGTGGACGCAAACGACGCCCCTTACTAAGTACTTTCGCTCCTGACATAATATCTTCACCCATATGGCGAATATTAGCATTGATTTTTTGCCCAATTGGAAGAGTAATATTTTCCCCATCAACAGATACATCTTCTTGCATGTATACTGTATCAAATCCTGTTGGTACTGGTGCGCCTGTGAAGATACGAACCGCACCTGAACCATCAAACTCTAGTCCACAAGTACCTGCTGGAACTCTACCAACCAAAGATAATGTTGTAGGATGTTTATCATCACCAAGTGACTTATAATTTACCGCATAACCATCAACAGCAGAATTATCGTGTGATGGAACATTTACTGTTGATATAATATCATGAGCAAGAACACGACCGACACAGTCAAAAATTGAAACGTTATCTTCGTCAACAATAGGAGTTACTTTTTCACGCAATAAATTATGTGCTTGTTCCAACGAAAGCATATTATTATCAGACGCAAAACAATCATGTGATAACTGCACCATTTACATTATCCTTCTTTAATTTATATTATTAATAACTTAAGTTCGTTTATCTTTAATCATATATTGAATACCCGACCTAAGATAATCTTGTGCTGTGACAACAGTAAGAATAACCGAGATCCACAATAGAACTATACCAATAGAGCCAGATGGTATAAAGTCTGGTGATGCTACATCACCAACAATTAAAAATCCTAACGCTAAAATCTGAAAAACAGTTTTCCATTTAGCCAATTTTGAAACAGGAACAGTGACTTGAGTTTCAGCTAAGTATTCACGCAATCCTGACACTGTAATTTCACGTAAAACAATAATAATACCAGCTATACCATTCCACATTCCTAAGCCTTCTTTTTCAGCACCCATTATAAGTAGAACCATAATTATCGTTGCAACTAATAATTTATCCGCCACGGGGTCAAGAAAACGACCCAAAGCAGAGGTTTCCCCCATATTTCTAGCTATATATCCATCAAGAAAATCAGTAATACTAGCAACGAAATAAAGCCCGAACGCTGTCCAGCGAGACCATTCCGTATTAACTAATAAAAATATAACAATTAAAGGAATAATCAATATGCGAATTAATGTTAAAATATTTGGTAAATACACCATTTAAAAAATCTTTCAAAAAACTGTTCATATATCTATTAAACTATACAACAATTTTTATTATATTATAACTACTTATTTATTAAAATGATCATAAATTATTTTTGCCATCTTCTTTGATATTCCTTCAACTTGACATATATCATCTATACCTGCACCAGACACCCCTGAAGATGAACCAAAATACTGTAACAAAAACTTACGCCTGCTTGCACCAATCCCATCAAGTGGATTTTCAATTAATTTTTTACCACGCTTAATACGGTGATTTTTAATTGCAAAGCGATGAGCCTCGTCCCTAATTCGTTCCATAAAATAATGTAATGGAGTTGCTATTTCAATATCTCGTTGACCCTGTCTAGTATAAAAAGTTTTGTACCATCATTGCGTTTTTCACCCTTCGCAACAGATACAACAACAATATCGCTAAGCCCTAATCCATCTAAAACATTTAAAGCAACAGATAGCTGCCCCTTTCCACCATCAACAACGACTAAATCTGGCAAAACACTTTTTTCTTTAATCGCATGACCAAATCATCGTTCAAAAACTTCTTTCATCATTGCGTAATCGTCACCTGCACTACCATTACCACTACGGCGTGTCATTTTAGTTTCCATATTCCAAGTACGATAAGATTTTTTATCAAAACCATCACTACTAACAACTATCATTGCACCTACGGGAAAAAATCCTTGAATATGGCTATTATCATAAACTTCAATACGATTAGGACTATCAAGAAGGTGTCATATTTCCATTAATTCTTCTAATGCCTGAGTATGGTTTAATAATGATGATTTATGCCTAGACAATGCTGACTTTGCATTATCAATTGCCCTTTCCATTACAGTTTTACCAAAACCACCTTTTGGTACATGAATTCTTGTCCCTAAAGTACTTTCAATAATATCACTGTCCAACACTTCATCACTACAGTAAATAGTTTTTGGAACATTAAGCGAAACTTCCATATCGCTATAAAATTGTGGAATAAATTCTGCAAGTATAATGGCATTATCATCGTCATCAATGCGAGGAAAAAATACTGCTGAACCACTTGCTATACTGTTCCTATAAAACAATATTTGTATACACACAACGCCACCACTTTTTTCAAGAGCAATTACATCACAATCGCCAATACCATTTATCATCATTCCCTGTGATATCTGTAAAGAATTAAGAGCCTTTAATCTGTCCCTATAAACACCTGCAAGTTCAAAATCTTCGTTTACACTAGCTGTAATCATTTTATCATTAAGGCGACTTGTTAAGCCCATATCTTTACCAGACAAAAAGTTTAACACTTCATTAATATAACTCTCGTAACTACTATCTAACTTATGATCAAAGCGTCCACCATCTGGTGCGAAGACACGCATAAATTTATGTTTAAGCACTGGTAGATATCGTTGTTTATAACTAGATTTTTTCTTATCACTATCAACAGAATTACTTAAATGAAAAACATTACCTAATATTGAAATAGTTTGATTAACTGCCCTTGCTGATACAAATGGTCCAAAATAACGGCAACCCTTCTTATGAACACCTCTATGCTTTTTTATTTTTGCAATACCAGCAACAACTGATAATTCAATTTCAGGGTATGATTTATCGTCACGAAGTAAAATATTGTAATATGGATGCAATGTTTTTATTAAATCAGCTTCTAATAACAAAGCTTGTGATTCAGATGCGGTTTCCACTACTTCCATTTTAGCTGTACGAGAAATCATTCGCTGAATACGAATTGAATGTTTTGCTATGTTAGTATATTGCATTACTCTATTTGTAAGATTTTTTACCTTACCAACATACAAAACTTTCTCGTCTTTATCCAACATTCTATAAACGCCTGCCTTAGTAGACAGTGTCTTTGCCATATCCTTAATAACAAATGTTCCATTTTTTAAATTATTCATAACTAACTATACTAAATTTAATAATCATCTAATTATTTTTTCTAAGACGGGTTGCGTGCAATTCACCATGTTTTTCAAGAATATAGGGTAAGCAATAGATGATAAATGCATATTAATACGCTTTAAATCACGTACCATATCAAGATGAATAGCTGACGATTTAACCGTATCGCTAATACCAGCACGCAAACGGTCAAAATGACAGTCTTGAGCTTTAGTTTCCATATCTTGCAAATGCTTTTTACTTAATAATAATTGACGAGCATCTTCCACACGACCACGCATAAACACAGTAATGGACAATCTTAATTGTTCAACTACTAAACTGTGCAGTTTTTCAATATCGCTCCAACCTTCGTCGGTAAACACAATACCGCCATTTATTTATTTTGAAGCAATTGCTAATAAATTTTGTTCAATAATATCACCAACATGTTCAAGGTTAGTTGTATAAGTGATTATATTCGTTACTCGTTGTGATTGCTCAGAAGTAAGTTCCATTCTGCTAACCTTGGTAATGTACATTTTAATGTCTTCATATAATGCATCAACATAGTTATCCATATCAGCAATTTTCTTTGCTTTTTTAACATCGTCATTAGATATGCACCCTATAACATTTTGAAGCATTTTTTCCACATATCCCGCTTGTATAATAACTTCTCTTTCAGAAGATGGAATGGCAATTAAAGGATTTTTAATTTGACTACTTTTTAATGATTTAGCACCTAATTTTGTTTTCTCTGCAACTATAGGAATGATTGATTCACACAAATTACTAACTACACCAATTAGTGGTAAGCCTATAATCAAAACAATAATGTTAAACGCAGTATGGAACATGGCAATAGACAATCCAATATTATCAAACAAGTTATCCCATATCGGTATGATAATCCACATAAACGGCAATACAGTAATTGCTATAAATGTTCTTATTATAAAGCTACCTAATGGAATATGGCGAGACCTTGGGCGGTCTTTTATAGTAAGAACAAGTGGGATTATCGCTGCTCCAATATTGGCACTTAATACAAATATAAGAGATGTTTCAAGCCTAAGAGTACCAGCAACAGCAAAACCGATAATAATAAGCACCATTGCAATAGATGAATGCATAAACCATGTGGTAATTGCCACAAGAATAATAGCTAACCAAGTCTGTGTTGATAAGGTTGTTAATATATTTAAAAATATTTCTCTATCACAAAGTGGAAGCATTGATGTACTCATAATTTGTAATGACAGTATAATTAACCCCACCCCCATAATGGCACGACCTAATTCTGATGTATGAGTATTTTCACCTTTTCTAAATACAATGTATCCAATAATTAATGCTATTAGAGATAACCATGAAATATCAAATGTAAGAATTCGAACCATAATAGTTGAACCAATATCAGCACCTAATAATATAGCAATTCCTATTGGTACAGTTAAAAGACCTTTTCTTGCAAACGATGAAGCAAGAACACCTGTTGCAGATGAACTTTGCAATATACCAGCCACACCAAATCCTGTAACAACTGCACGAATTTTGTATCTCCACCAATCATATCAGAAAGCTTTGCATCCATAAAGCGAGATACACCTTTTCTAACTATTCTAGTTGACCACAACAATATTGTAATTGCACCTAATAGGTTAATTAAATACCTCTTGAACTTAAAATATTCTATTTTAAATTAATTTATTATAGAAAAAATTACTTTCAATTAAATTAGGAATATGCTCCATATTATATACTATACAATAAACGTCAATTGCTATTACCATAATACATTATTTGTTTTTGACATAATCTCAGCTGTTATATCTTTTTATTTTGATAATCCATATTGATAATTTTAAATATGTTAGATAATATATTTATTAGTAGATATAAAAAAAGAATGAACCCCAATCCGCCTATAAATCCATAAACTATTATGCCATTCAGACGAAGCCGCTGGTCGTGCTGGTTTAGTCGTTCATAGTGCCTTGCGGCTGCTCTTCTAGCGATTGAATTTTACATCAATCACACATTGCTCATATGTTTTTTACCATTTTCTTAATCTTTTTTCTTTGAAATATAAATATTTAAAAATCTTCATCTTCATTAAAAGATATCCACTTTTCTAAATCACTGTATCCACCAAGATGATTATCATCAATAACTATCTGAGGCACAGTCTTAACCCCTGGAAAAAGCTCAAAAAATGAATTCCTACTAATATCCTCGCCTATTTTTTGAATAATTGGAGTATGTTTACTAAGAAGTGATAATGCCTTTACACAATTAGGACAATTTTCTTTTGAATAAATTACTACATTTAATTTTTTTTGCATTTTATATTCCTTTAAAATTCTTCGTTAAATGATAACGTACGCTCTGTTGGTCGCTGATATTCAGTTACTCGTTTCTCAAAAAAGTTTGTAACACCTTGAACATCTAATGCTCGCATAAAATCAAATGGATTTTCTGTACCGAATACACGCTCAAACCCAAATAAATCAGCTATACGATCGGCTACTGCTTCAATATAATCACACATTAAGTCTTCATTCATGCCGATTAATCCAACTGGCAATGCATCACGAACAAATTCTTTTTCAAAAGAAACTGCTTCGCGGACAATTTCTTCAAATTCTTCTTGGCTTACATCGCCTGTAATTAATGCAGGATCAAGCAGAACAGTATCGTCCAATGTACCATTATTATATTTTTGTTGTAGTGTTTTAAACATTAAGGCAGAAAAGCTAAAATGCATTCCTTCGTCACGGGCAATCCAATCATTAGAAAGTGCTAATCCTGGTAATAAACCACGCTTACGGAAATAATAAATGGCACAGAATGAACCTGCGAAAAATAACCCTTCTACTAAACCAAAACCGATCAGACGAGTTAATAGGTTTTGATCACCACTAACCCATTTACTAACCCATTCCGCTTTTCTATTAATACAAGGAATGTTTTCTATAGCATTGAAAAGTTCCGCTTTTTTTTCTTCATCATCAATATATGTTTCAATTTGTAATGCATAAGTTTCAGCGTGAATAGATTCATTTAACATCTGCATAGAAATAAAACATCGCGCTTCTGGAATTAAAATTTCTTTATAAAAACGAGACGCAAGATTTTCGTTAATCATAGCCTCGCTATTTGCAAAAAATGCTAATACATGTTGGATAAAGTGGTTTTCACCTGCACTTAGTCGTTCCAAATCACGCAAGTCATCTTGAAAAGATATCTCTTCCGGTGTCCAAAATGACTG
>JAVVLW010001935.1:0-10000 GCA_034401795.1 Chaetoderma sp. LZ-2023a
ACTAATTGTTATCCTTTTTACTTAAGTACAACCAATTATATATATTTTAAAAATATTAGAACTTAAAGTACAGTACAAAAAATGAATAAATCATATTAACAATTTTATTGGCAGGCTTGATGTTTGGGAATATACATCTTATCAAAATAAATCAAAATATGTAAAATGTGTTTTTTTACTAATTCATAAAACTATTTTCTTTAAATTGTACTTATTTTTTAGTAATATTATATTAAGAGAAATATATTTTATATATGAAAACGAAAGAATTATGATGACTGACGAAGAAATTAAATGGAATTATAGATTTATGAACCTAGCAAAACACATCTCTGGATGGTCAAGAGACCCATCAACACGAGTTGGCGTAGTGATTGTTAATCAAGGTAAAAGAATTATTGGAACTGGGTATAATGGGTTTCCTGTTGGTGTTGAAGATAGTGACGAAAGATATAACCATAAACCTGAAGACGGTGTTTGCAAAAGCTGTAATAACGATAAATATAAAATGGTTGCCCATGCAGAACTTAATGCCGTTATGAATTCTAATGTTAGTGCAATTAATTTAGGAACAGAGTGCACAATATATATATATGCGTTACCGCCTTGTCCAGAATGTACAAAAATTATTATTCAATCAGGAATTAAAAAAGTATATTATTATGTAAAAGATAGATCTAAGGCAAGTAGTTGGAAAGACGACTTTACAAAGTATAGCGAAAAAATGCTTAAAGAAGCTGGGGTTGAAGTAACTGAAATGCAAGAAGTTATAATACAAGAACTTAAATAAATTAAGAACTTAAGTGAATAATAGTTAATTTTATAAGTGATAAGAATGGCTTGAATCATTAGTTATTATACTTCCTGTGAATTTAATTTTGTCGTTAATTTTTTCTTCAATATCTAATGTATATTCTTTACGTTTTTCAGCACTTTTTGTAACGAACTCAACCGCGAATGGTATTTCTGTTGATTTATCATACTGATACGCAGAACAAACTTTATATGCAATATCGTGGCTAAAGTATGCACTTATGTCAGGCATTCTCCATTTCCCATTATAATATTCTGCAGTTTTTAATGTGCTTATCCCCATTTATAAATGATTTCCACATAGTGTAAGTACTGGTGCTAAGTGGCGAAGCTAACTCTAGATGTAGTCTATATATCATTAGGAGATACATTGTCCATTGTGTTTGCTAGGTCTTGAATATCACCAGCACCTTATTTAGAGTAATATAAGATTGGTAAAACTTTACTAAGAGTGAAGAGACTGTTGCAGAAGTAAGAGTGAAGAGACTGTTGCAGAAGAATGAGTTTGTCCGTTGCGGTCTAATTTATCTGTTATGTTTTCTGCCCAAAGGGTATCGTTATTAAATTCTTGTGCCACAACTAATCTTTTACCATGATTAGTTAATTGATAATTTCTTACTCAAAATGTTGTAGAATATGTAATATATTTACTATTTGTAAGTTCATATGTTTATTGATGTTTCGTTAGACCATCAATTGTTTTTACTTGGATTAACAGGTTTCAATAGAGTCTGTCTATACAATTTTAAAAATTATAATCATAACCAGATTTCATAGGAGTATTTATCCCCATTGCGATTTTTCTAAGGACATGACCAAATTCGTGTGAAGTCCAAAACTAACCCCAGTGTACCCAAAAAGAACCTATGCCAGCGACCCATTTGTTATTAGTTCTTTCTTCTAAAGTATCCCAAACATAATAACTTAATGATAAAGAGTTTTGCCCAAAAGAATATAATACCAGAATTAGTTATACTAGATTTATCGGCGATAGAACTATTCATAGTTATAATATAATCATTATTGTTACTATTAGTTCTACTATTGTCATTGTCACCTGCGAATGTAGGCGCAACATAAAATGTTGCTAATATTGCTAAAGTTGATTTTTTTATCCACATTATTTTAATGTTCTAACTGAAGTTATTTGAAATTAAAATGATATAAAATAACATTTATTATTGTAACATTCTTTAACTATATAACATTTAATAATTTAACGGTTGTTTTGCATTATTATTAAGTGTATAATGCAATTATAAATTTATTTAATGTTTTGGAGTATATAATGAACGATTTTAATACAGGTTGGGGTGCACCTAAACAAGGCAAACAACAAAAATCTAATTTTGGTGCTGGCGGTGGATTTAATAAAGATTCAGTTAATTTGTTTCCTGAAAATGTAAACGGTAAGACGATTGCAGTTATTGCTTGTGTGGTTGTATCACTTTGGTTGGCAACTGGTTTATACCGTGTTAATCCAGGGCAAGAAGGCGTAGAAATTGTTTTCGGTAAATTCAGTGATGTAACTAATCCTGGTTTACAATATAATTATCCTTACCCAATTGGTCAGACAATTGTTCCTGATGTACAAAAAGTTCGTCGTGTTGATATTGGTTATCGTCCGCGTCAAGGTACATGGAACAAATTGGTTGATACGAATAATATTACTGATGTTCCTGCGGAAAGTTTAATCCTTACAAGTGATGAAAATATTGTTGATACAGATTTTACAGTATTTTGGAGAGTTAAAGACACAGCAAAATATTTATTTAATATTAGAAACCCAGAGAAAACGATTAAAATCGCAGCGGAATCTGCAATGCGTGAAGTTGTTGGTCAAACTACATTTGATAATTCTGTAACAATTGGTCGCCAAGACATTGAAATGCGTACGCGTCGTTTATTACAAGAAATTTTAGATTCATATTCTGCTGGTATTGATATTGAGCAAGTTGAACTGCAAAAATCAGACCCACCAAAAGAAGTAATTGATGCATTTAATGATGTACAGCGTGCTAGGCAAGATAGAGATAGACTTCGTAACGAAGCGGAAGCATACGCAAATACTGTTGTGCCAGAGGCGCGTGGTCAAGCGGATCAAACAATTCGCGAAGCTGAAGGATTTAAAGAACAATCTATCCAAGAATCTAAGGGTGAAGCTGAACGATTTCTTAAAGTATATGAAGAATATAGAAAGTCACCTAAAGTTGTTAAAAAGCGTATTTACATGGACACCATTGCGGAAGTTTATGGCGCTACAAACAAAATTATCTTAGACAAAGACGCTTCTGGTGTGTTGCCATACATTAAACTGCCTGATGCAGGCAATAGAAAAAAAGGGAAATAAATTATGAATAAATTAGCATATATTCCAATTGTAGCATTTGGTGTTTTAGTATTAGCATTTAATACTTTATTTGCAGTCAACCAAACAGAACAGGCTATAGTTATGCAATTTGGTGACCCTAAGCGAGTAATTAAAGAATCAGGATTGAACTGGAAATTACCATTCATTCAAAATGTGGTTAAATATGACAACCGTATTTTAGATCTTGATCCACCTGAATTTGAAGTATTGCTTACAGATAAAAAGCGTATAAATGTTGATGCTTATGCAAGATACAAAATTGTTAATCCGTTAAAATTTTATCAACGCGTAAAGCGTGAACAAAACTTGCGTGATGCATTTGGTAAATCGCTTAATGCGGCAGTTCGTCGCGTAATTGCAACGGTATCATTGGCAGAGTTATTATCTGATAAGCGTGTTGATTCTATGACTAAAATCGCTAGTGAAATTGATGTACAGGCTAAGAGTTTCGGTATTGAAGTTGTTGATGTACGTATTGGCCGTACTAATCTGCCAAGCACAACTGCACAAGCGGTATACAACCGTATGCGTACTGAGCGTGAACGAGAAGCAAGAGAAGCCCGTGCGGAAGGTGCTGAAATTGCACAAAAAATTCGTACAAGAGCTAATCTTGAAAAAACTATTATTTTAGCAAAAGCAGAACGCAAAGCAGAAGTGTTGCGTGGTGAGGGCGAGGCGTTAAAAAATAATGTACTAGCAAAAGCTTACGGTAGAGATATTGAGTTTTTCATTTTTTATAAGGCGATGCAGAATTACAAAAAAGCATTATTAGGCAGTGGTGAAACAACATTGATTATTAGTCCTGACAATGAATTTTTAAAATTTTTAAAATCTAGTAGATAATTATTAATGGTTGATAGGATTTATTATTTAAGTAATTCTGACTTACCTGATACGAACGACATACCCGCCGTTATTTGTGCGAATGGGGAAATCGCAGGTAAAGTAATAGACGTTTGTCATAAAACCAATACTGCTGTATTAGTGGAAAACGATGTTTCTGCTTATAAATCATTGAAATTAGACGGAGTATATTTTTCTGCTGATTTTGAATTAAAAGAATTTAAAAAAGTAAGAAAAGAACTTGTCGACGCTCAATTGGGTATGGATTGTCTTATTAGTAAACATACAGCAATGTTAATTGGTGAGGTAGGCGCTGATTTTATTGCCTTTAGTGGTGAAAAAAATAGCGTTGCTGAAGTAACAAATTGGTGGGGCTTGATGATGGAGGTTGCGGTTGTAGCTGTTTGTGATGAACCTGCACCAACAGGTGCTGATTTTATTATGCTTGTAAGCGAATAATAAAAGAGGTATATCAAGGACAATTTATATATAAATTAGTTATTTAAATTGTGAATAAAGGTAAAGAATATAAAAATCAACGGTAATGAAATTACTCCAGGTACATTGATTGAGCATAACGGCGGTTTATTTCGTGCTGTTAAAGCACAGCACGTAAAACCTGGTAAAGGTGGTGCTTTCGCACAAGTGGAATTGAAAGAGATTCGTACTGGTCAAAAATTAAATGAACGCTTTCGTTCGGATGAAAAAGTTGAAAAAATTCGCTTAGAACAAGCGGTATATTCTTTTCTTTTTGCTGATGGTTCAGCATACACATTTATGAATAAAGAAACTTATGACCAACTAGAACTTAATGAAGATATTGTTGGTGAAAACCAAATTCCTTACCTACAGGATGGTATGGAAGTAGAGATTGAATCATATGAAGAAGAAGTTATTGGTATAACGATTCCTGAAAAAGTTACTATGGTTATTAGTGAAGCAGATGCAGTTATTAAGGGGCAAACTGTATCTTCATCATATAAACCAGCTAAACTTGAGAATGGTGTTTCTATATTAGTACCGTCACATATTGATACAGGAACGCGTGTTGTTGTAAATACAGTTACAGGCGAATATTTAGAGCGTGCAAAAATATAATATAAAAATAAGGTAATTGATATGAGTAATTTAAACGCAATATTAAGAGTAATGCAAAATACGGCCCGCCGTGCTGGTAAATCATTATTGCGTGATTTTGACGAAGTGAACCATTTACAGGTTTCTAAAAAAGGTCCAGCAGATTTTGTTTCAATAGCTGATGAACGAAGCGAAGAAATTATTAAGTATGAATTGATGCGTGCGCGTCCAGATTATGGATTTTTAGGTGAAGAAACAGGTGATAATGGGGTGCAGAGTGAACATAGATTTATTGTTGATCCACTAGATGGAACAACAAATTTCTTACACGCATTACCACATTTTGCAGTTCATATTGCATATCAGTATCGTGGTAAAACACATGCAACTGTTACTTACGACCCAATTAAAGATGAATTATTTTCTGCTGAAAAAGGTGGTGGTGCATATGTGAATGACCAACGCATTCGTGTCTCAGGTCGTGATAAACTATCAAATTCTATCTATTCAACAGGTGTTCCATTCTTAGGGATGAATGAACATAAGCACGAAGAATACTTACAGCGTTTAGCGGGTGTTATGGCTAGTACTGCAGGTGTACGTCGTTTCGGTGCGGCAACACTTGATTTAGCATATGTTGCAGCTGGTCGTTATGAAGGATTTTTTGAATATGGTCTTAATCCATGGGATATTGAAGGCGGAATTTTATTAGTGCGTGAAGCAGGTGGATTTGTTGTTGATGAACAGAACAGAACATATAAATGTGATGGTGATGGGCAACAGCAAAAATGGATTATTGCAAGTAATGAAGCTTTGCAACAAGACTTTTTAAAAGTATTAAGTGTTTAATAAATGACAACAACTGGGGGTTAAAATGAAATTAAGTAAATCTATGTACGAACAATTAAATAAGCAAATGATTACTGAATATAGTGCTTCTAATATTTATTTGCAAATGGGGGCTTGGGCTGATTCAAAAGATCTTTCTGGCTGTGCTTCATATTTATTTGAACACGCTGAAGAAGAGCGTAGTCACGGACGCAAAATCTTTGATTATTTATTAGAGCGTGAAGCAATGCCTATTCTATCTTCAATTACGGAACCAAAATTTGATTTTAAAGATATTAAAGAACTATTCGATGTTGTTTATGATGAAGAGCGTGCGGTTACAGAATCTATCCATGAACTTGTACACCAAGCTTGGGAAGGAAAAGATTTATCAACATTCTCATTTTTACAATGGTTTGTTGAGGAACAGCGTGAAGAAGAAGCGTCGACTTCTGACATAGTTGGTAAAATAAATATTATTGGTATAGAAGGTTCTAGCCTATATATGGTTGATGAATATGTTGCAAGTAAAGTTGGAACAGCTGAATAAATATTAATTGGTACTATACTTTATAGTGCTTAAGATGTTCGGTTTTTTCGTTTGAAAGTAAAAAACGACGGTGTTCTTCCCTCGCGAATTGCTTTTGCTTCATATCGTGTTGTTGGCCAATCATCAGGACGCACGCCCCAATCATCTGGCCCATTATCAAGCCATTCAAAGTCAGGGTGAATAGGTGCAAATTTAAGAATCCATTGTAAATAAATTGGGTGGTCTGTCGCCACACGCAAAATAGCACCATCTTTTAATAATTTGGCAAATCTGTTTAAGTTATCAGGACCGATAAAGCGACGGTGACGATGCCTATATTTACGCCAAGGGTCGCTAAATAATGCGAATGCTTTATCAAGCGAAGCTTCTTCAAGTCTATCCATAATGTGTCTAGCATCATCAGGGTATAGGCGGACATTTGTTAGCTCTAATTCTTCCACATCACGCAATAATTTAGCAGTGCCATTTATGAATGGCTCACAACCAATAAATCCAACATCAGGATTGTTTTGTGCTTGCCATGATAAATGTTCGCCACCACCAAAGCCAATTTCAAACCATAATTCATTTGCGGTATCTGCAAATAAAACATCTTTATTTAAAATACGATCATTTTTGGCGATAGAAATTTTTGGCAATATATAGTCAAAGCGATCTTTCATTGTTTTGGTAAGTGCTTTACCTTTACGGCGACCATAAAATTTTTCAGGATTATGTTCGCTGTGCTTATCTTCTAATAGTTCAGTGTTTTGGCGGTCATTTTTCATAATGGGTTCACTTCTTAATAACAGTAATAATTCATACTTAATATATAAGATTGCGCATCTTGTCAAAAGTATAGAATAAGCGTATAGTTTCAACTTATTTCATTATAGAATCAAAAAGTGTATTATGATGGTCAAAGAAAAGCAAATTTTAGAATCTTTAAAAACAATTATAGACCCAGTTAGTAAAATAGATGTTGTGACTAGCGATATGATTACAGAAATTCATATTAAAGGCAGTAATGTTCAATTTGTAATGAAACTTAAACCAAATACACCTGCTGATAAACGCAATGCTTTAAAAATTTCAGCAGAGCAGGTCGTTGGTACAATTGATGGTATTAACAATGTAATTGTCATATTAACAGCAGAAAAAGTTAATGTTGTAAAAGGGGTTGAAAATGTAAAACATATTATTGCTGTTGCATCTGGCAAGGGTGGTGTTGGTAAATCAACAACTGCTACAAATTTAGCAATAGGCTTGCGTCGTTTAGGTCTGGCAGTTGGTATTATGGACGCAGATGTTTTTGGACCTAGCCAACCACGAATGCTTGGCATTACGGATAAACCTGACACATCCAGAAAAAATGTTTTACCGCCACTTGAAGGTTACGGTATTAAGGCAATGTCTATTGGATTTTTAGTTGATGAAGAAAAACCTGTTGTATGGCGTGGTCCTATGGTAATGGGTGCAATCAAACAATTGCTGGGAGATGTTGCGTGGGGTGAACTTGATGTATTAGTTGTGGATATGCCACCAGGAACAGGTGATGCTCAATTAACATTAGCACAAACAGTTCCACTTTCAGGTGCTGTTATTGTTTCAACACCACAGGATATTGCATTGTTAGATGTACGTAAAGGAATTGCAATGTTTGAACAAGTTAAAGTTCCAATTCTAGGTGTGCTTGAAAATATGTCTTCTTTTGTTTGTCCAAACTGCTCTCATGAAAGTCATATTTTCGGTAATGGTGGTGCTAAGTTGGAAGCCGAAAAATTGGGTGCAACTTATTTAGGGGATATTCCTTTAGACATTGATATTAGAAGAACATCAGATGATGGATTGCCAATTGTTGCCACAAAACCTGAACATCCACAGGCAAAGGCATATATGGAAGTTGCACAAAGAATCAAAGATATCCTTGAAGATAATGGTGGTTTTGACAGAAATTTTAATTATGAAAACTCTTCATCTCCAAAAATTCAATTTACTTAAAGGGTAGCGTAAGTGATATCATAATTTAATTATATTGGATTATTTTTAGTTACAATTTTATTTATAATAACACCAGGGGCTGGTGTGGCGCTAATTTTATCACGCACAATTACTGGTGGGTTTAAAGATGGGTTAAGTATTGGTCTTGGAATGATTATTACAGATTTATTTTATGCTTTATTTGTAATAACAACATTAACCGGAATGGATGAGGTTGTTAATTCATATTTGATATATTCGTTGATTCGGTGTTTTTTATTTACTCTACTTAGGTTTCAAACAAATTAATAAAGGTATTATTACAATTGAGAAGGTGAATAAAAAGCACCGATTATTAAAAATTTTGTACTTGGGTTTATGGATAAGTATTACTAATCCAAAAGTTGCTATATTTTATCTCAGTTTTTTTTACCATTGTTTGTTTCATTTGAAAATATGGGTATGTATATGTATCTATGACAATGATAATTTTATTCTTTGGTTCATTGTAGGATTGTTAATTGTTTTGTTGCGTGTTATAAATTACGCAAACTTGTAACATCAGCTAAGTATGCACCAAGGGTAAATTCTATTATTAGACTTTTCATGATAACATTAGGTATAACATTAATTATTTAAATTTTTTAACAGATGAGATTATGGATAGAAGAAATTTTTTACAGATGAGTGCAATGACAGTAATTGCTACAGGAGTTAGCTTTAATGCACAAGGCGTAGAAATATTAGATTACGACTTAACAGTTCAAAAACTTAATAAAAAATATTTAAATTCTAATCCTACAGAAGTGGTGGCATATAATCAGGGATTTCCTATTATTCGTATTAAACAAGGTAAGACTTTACGCGTTAAGGTTAAAAATAAACTTGATGAGCAAACAACAATCCACTGGCATGGACTTCGTTTACCAAATAATATGGATGGTGTGCCAATTTTAACGCAAGATCCTATTGAGCCAAATGGTGATTTTATTTATGAATTTCCTTGTGTTGATGCGGGATCATTTTGGTTTCATACTCACATAAACAGTAAACATCAAATGGGTCGTGGTCTTGCAGGTTTGTTGATTGTAGAAGATGATAGTGCAAATAATTACGATAAAGATTTAGTGTGGGGATACCATGATTTAAACTTGCGTGGCGATGGCTCCCATGTTCCTGAAACGATGAGTTCTATGGCTAATGTGCATAGTGCGGCAATGGGTGGAACTCTTGGTAATTTTCCAACAATAAACGGAACTCCAATCCATTCAGTAAAAGCGGAAGTTCCAACTGGTGGTGTAGTAAAATTAAGATTTATAAATGTTGATAATTCTCGAATAGTTAAATTACAATTATTTAATGGTACGGATATTTATAAAAGCGCACAAATAATAGCCCTTGATGGTAACCCTTTACCAAATCCAATTGCATTAGACGCAATAGAGATTGGCCCTGCGATGCGTGCGGATATTGCAATAAAAGTTCCTGCAGCAAAAGGTACAACAATTACACTTAGAAATATTAATATGAAAACTTCTTATATAATAGGGCGTCTGATT
>JAVVLW010001935.1:12500-25000 GCA_034401795.1 Chaetoderma sp. LZ-2023a
CCACTCCGCGAGGAGGAGCTAATCCCAAAAAGATGTCTCAGTTCGGATTGTTCTCTGCAACTCGAGAGCATGAAGTTGGAATCGCTAGTAATCGTGGATCAGAATGCCACGGTGAATACGTTCCCGGGTCTTGTACACACCGCCCGTCACACCATGGGAGTAGGTTTTACCTTAAGCCGGTGCGCTAACTTTTTAAGAAGCAGCCGTTCACGGTAAGATCAATGACTGGGGTGAAGTCGTAACAAGGTAGCCGTAGGGGAACCTGCGGCTGGATCACCTCCTTTCTAAGGATGTGTTCGGTAAGCATTTATGCCTCTGAACATTCCAGAATAAGTACTTATGTACTAAAAAATATCTCTACCGTCTCGGTATCTCTTCTAGATTTTATGGTTTTCGGGACTAACATTTATGTTAGTTTGTCGTCAACTTCTTTGTAAAAAGGGGGTATAGCTCAGTTGGGAGAGCGCTTGCTTTGCACGCAAGAGGTCGTCGGTTCAACTCCGTCTACCTCCACCATTGATTCTTCGGGATTGGTTATTTAACATTGTAAATAGGTAATTTAGCAATAGAACACAATAAAACGGTTGTTTTTTTTAATTAAAACGATTTATATGTATGTAGTTTTTTCGTGTTGTATGTCGCAAGATATATAACAGAATGAACTGCGGGTTCTTTTGTTGAGTATGTGTGATTTTGTCGAGACTGTATATAGAATACAGTAAGTCAAATAATAGTTTCTTAAATTTATTTTTGTGATTATTGTTTGGCGATTTGAGAAACCAAGTTTAAATCTAAAGTTATCCATTTATCTACCCAAATACGGAATTTTATTTCTGTATATGGTATAAAGTATGATAAGGGCATGCGGTGGATGCCTTGGCGCATAGAGGCGATGAAAGACGTGATAGGCTGCGATAAGCTCGGAGGAGGTGCCAATACCCTTTGATTCCGAGATTTCTGAATGGGAAAACCTAAGACTTTTGTCTTATCTGCATCTGAATATATAGGGTGTAGAGGCTAACCCGGGGAACTGAAACATCTAAGTACCCGGAGGAAAGGAAATCAATTGAGACTCCCTTAGTAGTGGCGAGCGAACGGGGACCAGGCCAGCGGTATATTATAAGTAACGAGAATGTGTTGGGAAGCACGACCTTAGACGGTGATAGTCCGGTATCGATACAGCTTATTTTATATCCTTGAGTAGGGCGGAACACGTGAAATTTTGTCTGAATATGGGGCGACCATGCTCCAAGCCTAAGTACTCCTATGCGACCGATAGCGAACAAGTACCGTGAGGGAAAGGTGAAAAGCACCCCGATGAGGGGAGTGAAATAGACCCTGAAACCGAATGCCTACAATTCAGTCGGAGCACTATATGTGTGACGGCGTACCTTTTGTATAATGGGTCAGTGACTTAGTCTTACTAGCAAGCTTAAACCGATAGGTGTAGGCGCAGCGAAAGCGAGTCTTAACAGGGCGAATTAGTTAGTGGGATTATACCCGAAACCGAGCGATCTAGGTATGGGCAGGTTGAAGATGCAGTAACATGCATTGGAGGACCGAACCAGATAATGTTGAAAAATTACTGGATGACCTGTGCCTAGGGGTGAAAGGCCAATCAAGCTCGGAGATAGCTGGTTCTCCGCGAAAACTATTTAGGTAGTGCGTCGCACGAATACCTTGGGGGGTAGAGCACTAGATGGGCTAAGGGGGCGCGAGCCTTACCAAACCTTACTAAACTCCGAATACCCAAGAGTAATATGCGGCAGACACACTGTGGATGCTAAGGTCCATAGTGGAAAGGGAAACAGCCCTAATCACCAGCTAAGGTCCCCAAGTTATCACTAAGTGGGAAAGGATGTGGGAAGGCCAAGACAACCAGGAGGTTAGCTTAGAAGCAGCTACCCTTTAAAGAAAGCGTAACAGCTCACTGGTCTAAATAAGCCGTCCTGCGCCGAAGATGTATCGGGGCTAAAGTGATACACCGAAGCTGTGAGTTTGAAATTTATTTCAAGCGGTAGCGGAGCGTTCTGTAGGTCGATGAAGGGATACTCGTGAGAGGTCCTGGAGATATCAGAAGCGAGAATGCTGACATGAGTAGCGATAAAGAGTGTGAGAGACACTCTCGCCGAAATCCCAAGGGTTCCTACGCAAGGTTAATCCGCGTAGGGTAAGTCGGCCCCTAAGTCGAGGACGAAAGTCGTAGACGATGGGAATCAGGTTAATATTCCTGAACCTGTTAGAAGTGACGGATGATGTAAATTGTACCCCCTTAACGGATTTTGGGTGCTGTGAAATTGTCCCAGGAAATAGCTCTAACAATAGACCGTACCCTAAACCGACACAGGTGGGAAGGTAGAGAATACCAAGGCGCTTGAGAGAACTGCGTTGAAGGAACTCGGCAAAATGCCTCCGTAACTTCGGGAGAAGGAGGCCCCATTTTAAGGCAACTTTTAATGGGGGGCACAGACCAGGGGGTGGCGACTGTTTACTAAAAACACAGGTCTCTGCGAAGTCGTAAGACGACGTATAGGGACTGACGCCTGCCCGGTGCTGGAAGGTTAAAAGGAGTTGTGCAAGCAGCGAATTGAAGCCCCAGTAAACGGCGGCCGTAACTATAACGGTCCTAAGGTAGCGAAATTCCTTGTCGGGTAAGTTCCGACCTGCACGAATGGCGTAACGACTGCCCCACTGTCTCCAACGCAGACTCAGCGAAATTGAATTCCCCGTGAAGATGCGGGGTACCCGCGGTTAGACGGAAAGACCCCGTGCACCTTTACTATAGCTTCGCAGTGGTATTAGGGATTTCATGTGTAGGATAGGCTGGAGACTTTGAAGCAGGTACGCTAGTGCTTGTGGAGTCATCCTTGAAATACAGCCCCTGAAATTCTTGATATCTAACCACGATCCATTATCTGGATCTGGGACCCTGCGTGGTGGGTAGTTTGACTGGGGCGGTCGCCTCCTAAAGAGTAACGGAGGCGCGCGATGGTAGGCTCATGTTGGTCGGAAATCAACAGATGAGTGCAATGGCAAAAGCCTGCCTGACTGCGACACCGACGGGTGGAGCAGAGACGAAAGTCGGTCATAGTGATCCGGTGGTTCCGCATGGAAGGGCCATCGCTCAACGGATAAAAGGTACGCCGGGGATAACAGGCTGATACTTCCCAAGAGTCCACATCGACGGAAGTGTTTGGCACCTCGATGTCGGCTCATCTCATCCTGGGGCTGGAGCAGGTCCCAAGGGTATGGCTGTTCGCCATTTAAAGAGGTACGTGAGCTGGGTTTAGAACGTCGTGAGACAGTTCGGTCCCTATCTGCCGTGGGTGTTCGAGAATTGAGAGGAGCTGTCCCTAGTACGAGAGGACCGGGATGGACATACCTCTGGTGGACCTGTTGTTACGCCAGTAGCATAGCAGGGTAGCTAAGTATGGAAAGGATAACCGCTGAAAGCATCTAAGCGGGAAGCCTCCCTCAAAACTAGTTCTCGCCATTAGAACCGTGGAAGACCACCACGTTGATAGGCTGGGTGTGTAAGTATAGCAATATATTGAGCTTACCAGTACTAATGTTCGAATGAACTTTACTTACCATATACAGTGATAAACTTTTGTATATTTGAGTAAATGTATAACACCAATAACCGATAAAATAATCGGTTATGATTTAAAAAATAATCTTAAATGATTATTCAATTTCTCTGAAATTAGACAAAATCATCTATTCAGCGAAGACATATAATATCAACATGATATGTTAAACAGTTTTATTGCTAAATACACTTTAATTAAGTGTCTTAACTTGTGTAGTTTATACAAAGGTTGGTGGTCATAGAGAAAGTCTCAACACACGATCCCATCCCGAACTCGAATGTGAAATCTTTCTTCGCCGATGGTACTCTGGCTTAAGTCATGGGAGAGTAGGTCACTGCCAGTCTTTGTATAAACTACGCTAGTTTATCACTTATTATTAAAGTCCTATTTACAAGTTATTTATAAAACCCACATTCTTAATTGAATGTGGGTTTTTGTATACCTTAAATTGAAAAATTATATTGTGAATATAATTTATTAGTTATAAGATACTTGAAAACAAAGAAATATTTATATAATCAGAAATAATATTTATATAATCAGAAATCAAGAATATACTTGGCTGGAGGTTAATATTTTAACGGCTAAAAAATTGCTAAATGGAATTTTAAAATATAAATATGATTTGGATGTTTTTATTTTTGAAAAGTAGCTAATGAATTTGATAAGAAAAAGCAAAGGCATATTCTTAGATAGCTTACGTTAAGGTATTATTCACTAGATTGCTAAAAGGCGAACGAAAACAACTACAGTGTATATTAATAGATATAGTAGCGATGATACTTAAATAGTATATATACAAGATTTTTTTTAATAGATAAGGGTGAGTGGTAACTTAGAAAAACATATGAATTTTTTTTGCCAGTAGAACTTAATGAAAAATTTAATATAGGTAAGACAACTAAAATTTAAGAAGCCATTGATTCAGGGAGAAGTATGTTATTGGCAAATATTTCAGTAACAGAAAAAACGTTATTCTTAAAATAAAAATAGGTCTAAATAAATTTAGATAAGACTTTTTTGATAAATATTGTTGTTATATTACTGGGCATAGTGCTAAATAAATATTAATAGTTCAGCATATTAAGCATTGGGATATTTTTTCTGATGAAGAAATGTTAAATGTCTGTAAAAGTTTTTTATTAATTTCAACATTGGATAAATTATTTGATCTGGGGTGCAGGACTTTTAAAGATATAGTGGATATTAAAATTTCATAAAATTTAGGTTCATCTGAAAAGTAGGCGTAGCAGAAGATATGGAAATTAAGATCAAATAAGAAAATAAAGGATATTTTAAATATCACAGAGTTTTTAAATTGATTGCTAGAATTTATTTATATAAAAAATGTATCTATAAAAAAGTATAATAGTATACTTAAGTGAATAAATTCTATTATACGCGCTTTAAATAAAAAACTTTGTTTAGCTGTTTTATGACGGTAAATATGTCTTGCTATTATTGCACCAATCCAACCGCCTAGTAGTTCGCTTATCAATAAATGGAATTCAGATACACGGTTGTGTGTATTGGTTTGCTTGGTTTCTACGTTTGTCCGTTATGTACAGCACAAAGCTATACAATCCCATAACTACATATATAGTAAACATATAATTCAAATAAAAAATCCCAAATAACAAAATAATGTAAAAAAGTACTATTCTAACATATTACTTTTTGTTTAATTCTTCATCAATAATATTTTGTGGGAATTGCCCCATAAAGCAGCAGCATAAATTTTCGCCAATCATAGTTCTTGGACCAAGCGGATGCCCTATATGCTTATATGGTGCGTGACTGTGTCCATGGTTTCCGTGAGAATGTTCATGTCCATGGTCATCTGTATTATGTGAATGGTTGTTATGGTGTTTTGAAGCAATTATATCACCATTATTATCAATATTATTACCGTGATCGTCGTAATGAGCATGTCCAACGTTTTTTTCTGTTTCATCAGGTTTGTATTCTGCGTGATGGTGGTGAACATTAACTTCGCCTTTTGCCAATCTGTCTTTGAAACTGTCCATTAACCCTTGTGTTTTAATTCCACCATTTTGTAAGTCTTCTATGCGAGACTGGAATGCGTCGATTACTTTTGTATGGTCACGCAAGTATTCAGCCTGTATAAATTCAATTTCAGGGAATTTTTTTGATACGCTGTCAACGTAATTAGTTATTCGTTTAATCAATTTTCCTGTAAATAAGAAGTAAGGGGCGACAACGATGCGTTTAAAACCGAGTTTAGCTAGCATTTCAAGTCCAACGCCAGTTGATGGGTATGTAACGCCACTGTACACCACATCCGCCCAGCCAAAGCCTAATTTTTCGTTGATAATTCGTGTTATCTTTGCCACATCAGCATTAGCGTAAGTATCAGATGTGCCACGACCCACGACTACTAACATAGTACCTGTTAAATCATCTTCTTGATTAGCGTTAATAGACTCTAGTATTCTAGCGCTAAATGCAGAAAGCATTTTTTCATCAATGCCTAATTCTTCGCCGTAATCAATTGTTAAGCCATCGTGTTTTTTGGCGTAAGTTGTAAGTACAGATGGAATGTCATTTTTTGCATGGGTTGCCGCAAGAAGCATACCAGGTATAGCAAGAATATTTGTTACGCCCTGCTTGACTAAGTTATCAAGACCCATATGAATATTAGGCGCTGAAAATTCCAAAAAACCATACTCAACAGGTGTATCAGGATAACACTTTTTTAAATTTTCTGCAATTAGTCCAAATTCGCGTTCAGCATCGCTGTCACGACTGCCATGTCCACATATCATAATGCCTATTTTAGTCATAGAATTACTCTTATATTAATGTATAAAATATGCTAGACTTTAACATATAAATGAAACCTGTAAAAGGATAAAAATATACCATAATCCAAGTTGTTAAAAATCCCGTCAGGCATTGGAATGGTTAACAAATAGTGGTATAAAATTTGAAACTATTCTGTATGTTAATGTTGTTGGTCGTGCAGTATTCTAATTGATTTAATTGGAAAATCAGGTTGTGATATTCATAAGATTTTACTCTCTGCAGATAAATTTTATAAATAGTATGATTTGAAAAATAAAAGCCAGTTTGAAATAATAGAAATTGCTATAAAAAATTCAACAGTTATTGAGCGTCCACTTAATTGAAACAGACATAGTTGCATTTGTTGCTAGGCCGCTTGAATTAGTAAATGATGTTTTATGACATTGTATCTTAAATGATGTTTTATGACATTGTATCTTAAGGTTAAATAACTAAAAAAAAACGGTGATTTTAAAAGAAAATACTTGCAAACATTTTTTAAAATAGTATATTTCACAAATCAAGTGCGGGCGTAGCTCAGTGGTAGAGCACTTCGTTGCCAACGAAGATGTCGTGAGTTCGAATCTCATCGCCCGCTCCATAAAAGCAGTCACCTTGAAATAGGCTGTCTTTTTTTTGCCTTAATATTATGCGTATTGTCCACTTACAAATCCAGAAGACCACGCCCACTGGAAGTTATAACCACCAAGCCAACCCGTAACATCAACAACTTCACCAATAAAGAATAGCCCCTTTATGTTAGTGCATTCCATTGTCTTAGATGATAGCTCATTAGTATCAATGCCGCCCCTTGTTACTTCTGCTGTACGATAGCCTTCTGTGCTTGTTGGGGTAATCAGCCAGTTGTTGATTTTTTCGCTTAAGCTTTTAAGAACTGCGTTTGATGTTTCAGCTAGTGATGTTTTTATATTTAGCTCAGCAATAATTACCGCAATTAATTTTTGTGGTAATACGGTTTCAAGAATAGTTGAAATTTGCTTTTTAGAGTTTGATTCTTTACTGTCTTTTAATAATTGTAAAATATCTGTATCAGGGCAAAGATTAACAACTATGCTGTCACCTTCTTGTAAATAAGATGATATTTGTAGGATAGATGGTCCAGATAATCCACGGTGTGTAAATAACAGTCCTTCACGGAATGAAATTTCCATAGATGAAACAATCGCATCAACGCTGATTCCAGATAATGGTTTATAAGTTTCTAAGAACGCAGGATTGAATGTTAATGGTACAAGGGCAGGGCTTGTTTCAACAATTGAAAGTCCGAATTTTTCAGCGATTAAATAACCTGCAGGGGATGCCCCTATTTTAGGAATAGAAAGTCCACCACTTGCCACAACAAAGCTTTCTGATAAATAAGTTCCTGCACTCGTTTTAACAACAAAACCATCGTCTGTTTTGTTTACTGCGATAAAAGAAGTTCTAGTTTGTAGATTGATGTTACTAAGGTTACAATTATTTAACAGCATTGATAGAATATCTTTTGAACTGTCTTTACAGAATAACTGCCCAAGTGTTTTTTCATAATATTCAATATTATTATCTGCAACCATAGAAATAAAATCCCACTGGCTGTATTGCTTTAAAGCAGACTTAACAAAATGAGGGTTGTTTGAGATATAACATTCAGGGCTTGTATCGTTGTTTGTAAAATTACATTTACCACCGCCAGAAATACGAATTTTTTCGCCTAACTTTGGCGCGTGGTCAATAACAACAACATTACGGTTGCGCTTTCCTGCTTCTGCTGCACACATTAACCCTGCACCACCACCGCCTAAAATCACCACATCTGTTTTTATCATTTTCACAACCTTAATAAATATAATTAGTTTGTTTTGTATTGATTGTATACGCCAAATTAGAGTAATCGTAAATATTATTTTACCAGTGGGGTGGAATATCTGATTGATAATTTATACCTGCGGTAATTACAATTACGCTGTATAATGTTCTACCAAAATTTTCAGGTAAGGAAACTTTTTCTTTCTGTGAAGGTGGCGGGATCATTTCCCCTTGTTCATACATGTTTTCTAAGTGAGACATTAGAGTTTCTCCCGCTTGGTAAATGTATGGGACAAGCGTTATGATAAAATCAAGCGTGATAATGTGATGCATATAGAAGAAGTAGATATCACTAATAGTATGGTAATTTCTGTTGCTAATATTAGTGTTATTGAAGGTAATAAAAAAGTATTTACAGTAAATCTTAACAAAAAAATTGCTTTAGATAAAAATATTATAATTGGTGTTAAGTCAACTGATCTTGATGTTGCAACTGTAGATGTAAATGATTTAACATTTACTTCCACTACCTGGAACGAACCACAAGAAGTTACTGTTACTGGCGTAGAAGATGTAGTCACTGACAACGACAGAAGTGCCAAAATCCAGTTAACAATTGAAAAATCTTCAACAGACGATATTGTTGGTATGTCCCCAGTTGAAATCAATGTAGTAGTACAAGATGTCACTAAATCAAAACCAGCCAAACCAGAAGTTAATTCTTTAACAGAATTTTGGAGTACGCCTATCATTGTTACAACAATAGCCGGTCAGATATATGAGATTTATAAAACCGTGGGTGATGGTATGAGCTACAATAAGAGTACTGGTAGAATCTCTGCAACTAAGCCAGGTACATCTAAGGTAAGAACGAAAAAATTTGCGACTGATACAGATAAGGAAAGTGTGTGGTCGGAATATACGGTAGTAACGTTTATTGAAACTGATAGAAGTGGAGATCAAGCAGTTGCGCCAACAGTTAATAACAAAATTGCACCTTGGGTTGAGACGATCACTGTTACACGAATAGACGGCCAGGAATATGAGTTTACGACTGCAAGTAAGGGTATTACATATAATTCAGCTACAGGTATAGTAGAAGCAACTCAGTCAGGTACAGCTAAAGTAAGAACTAAGGTACTTGCAAAAAATGGTCATAGTGCTGGTGCGTGGTCACCTCCTACGATATTGACATTTACAAGACAAGAACAAGTACTTAATTCAGCAACACCAGATGATGATCTTTGGAGTACGGGAATTCAGGTAACAGGTTCGTCTAATAGAGATGATGCTCCAGCTTCATCTCCAGGTGATTACACTTACGTAGTAGATGATACTAATCCAGGAGATGCAGCAGGTACTATAGTTGTTTCTGACACTGGTTTAGTAAGTGGTGCAACAAGTTCTGGTACTGTGAATGTTAAAGTTTCTAGAGCAAAAGATGGTAGATATCTAGCAGCTGAACAAACAATTACCGTAACGTTTACTGAAACTGATAACAGTGGAGATCAAGCAGTTGCGCCAACAGTTAATAACAAAATTGCACCTTGGGTTGAGACGATCACTGTTACACGAATAGACGGCCAGGAATATGAGTTTACGACTGCAAGTAAGGGTATTACATATAATTCAGCTACAGGTATAGTAGAAGCAACTCAGTCAGGTACAGCTAATGTAAAAACTAAGGTACTTGCAAAAAATGGTCATAGTGCTGGTGCGTGGTCACCTCCTACGATATTGACATTTACAAGACAAGAACAAGTACTTAATTCAGCAACACCAGATGATGATCTTTGGAGTACGGGAATTCAGGTAACAGGTTCGTCTAATAGAGATGATGCTCCAGCTTCATCTCCAGGTGATTACACTTACGTAGTAGATGATACTAATCCAGGAGATGCAGCAGGTGCTATAGTTGTTTCTGGCACTGGTTTAGTAAGTGGTGCAACAAGTTCTGGTACTGTGAATGTTAAAGTTTCTAGAGCAAAAGATGGTAGATATCTAGCAGCTCATGAAGTAATTACCGTAACGTTTACTGAAACTGATAACAGTAGAGATCAAGCAGTTGCGCCAACAGTTAATAACAAAATTGCACCTTGGGTTGAGACGATCACTGTTACACTAATAGACGGCCAGGAATATGAGCTTACGAATGCAAGTAAGGGTATTACATATAATTCAGCTACAGGTATAGTAGAAGCAACTCAGTCAGGTACAGCTAAAGTAAGAACTAAGGTACTTGCAAAAAATGGTCATAGTGCTGGTGCGTGGTCACCTCCTACGATATTGACATTTACAAGACAAGAACAAGTACTTAATTCAGCAACACCAGATGATGATCTTTGGAGTACGGGAATTCAGGTAACAGGTTCGTCTAATAGAGATGATGCTCCAGCTTCATCTCCAGGTGATTACACTTACGTAGTAGATGATACTAATCCAGGAGATGCAGCAGGTGCTATAGTTGTTTCTGGCACTGGTTTAGTAAGTGGTGCAACAAGTTCTGGTACTGTGAATGTTAAAGTTTCTAGAGCAAAAGATGGTAGATATCTAGCAGCTGAACAAACAATTACCGTAACGTTTACTGAAACTGATAACAGTAGAGATCAAGCAGTTGCGCCAACAGTTAATAACAAAATTGCACCTTGGGTTGAGACGATCACTGTTACACTAATAGACGGCCAGGAATATGAGCTTACGAATGCAAGTAAGGGTATTACATATAATTCAGCTACAGGTATAGTAGAAGCAACTCAGTCAGGTACAGCTAAAGTAAGAACTAAGGTACTTGCAAAAAATGGTCATAGTGCTGGTGCGTGGTCACCTCCTACGATATTGACATTTACAAGACAAGAACAAGTACTTAATTCAGCAACACCAGATGATGATCTTTGGAGTACGGGAATTCAGGTAACAGGTTCGTCTAATAGAGATGATGCTCCAGCTTCATCTCCAGGTGATTACACTTACGTAGTAGATGATACTAATCCAGGAGATGCAGCAGGTGCTATAGTTGTTTCTGGCACTGGTTTAGTAAGTGGTGCAACAAGTTCTGGTACTGTGAATGTTAAAGTTTCTAGAGCAAAAGATGGTAGATATCTAGCAGCTCATGAAGTAATTACCGTAACGTTTACTGAAACTGATAACAGTAGAGATCAAGCAGTTGCGCCAACAGTTAATAACAAAATTGCATCTTGGGTTGAGACGATCACTGTTACACTAATAGACGGCCAGGAATATGAGCTTACGAATGCAAGTAAGGGTATTACATATAATTCAGCTACAGGTATAGTAGAAGCAACTCAGTCAGGTACAGCTAATGTAAAAACTAAGGTACTTGCAAAAAATGGTCATAGTGCTGGTGCGTGGTCACCTCCTACGATATTGACATTTACAAGACAAGAACAAGTACTTAATTCAGCAACACCAGATGATGATCTTTGGAGTACGGGAATTCAGGTAACAGGTTCGTCTAATAGAGATGATGCTCCAGCTTCATCTCCAGGTGATTACACTTACGTAGTAGATGATACTAATCCAGGAGATGCAGCAGGTACTATAGTTGTTTCTGACACTGGTTTAGTAAGTGGTGCAACAAGTTCTGGTACTGTGAATGTTAAAGTTTCTAGAGCAAAAGATGGTAGATATCTAGCAGCTCATGAAGTAATTACCGTAACGTTTACTGAAACTGATAACAGTAGAGATCAAGCAGTTGCGCCAACAGTTAATAACAAAATTGCACCTTGGGTTGAGACGATCACTGTTACACTAATAGACGGCCAGGAATATGAGCTTACGAATGCAAGTAAGGGTATTACATATAATTCAGCTACAGGTATAGTAGAAGCAACTCAGTCAGGTACAGCTAAAGTAAGAACTAAGGTACTTGCAAAAAATGGTCATAGTGCTGGTGCGTGGTCACCTCCTACGATATTGACATTTACAAGACAAGAACAAGTACTTAATTCAGCAACACCAGATGATGATCTTTGGAGTACGGGAATTCAGGTAACAGGTTCGTCTAATAGAGATGATGCTCCAGCTTCATCTCCAGGTGATTACACTTACGTAGTAGATGATACTAATCCAGGAGATGCAGCAGGTACTATAGTTGTTTCTGACACTGGTTTAGTAAGTGGTGCAACAAGTTCTGGTACTGTGAATGTTAAAGTTTCTAGAGCAAAAGATGGTAGATATCTAGCAGCTGAACAAACAATTACCGTAACGTTTACTGAAACTGATAACAGTGGAGATCAAGCAGTTGCGCCAACAGTTAATAACAAAATTGCACCTTGG
>JAVVLW010001936.1:0-16000 GCA_034401795.1 Chaetoderma sp. LZ-2023a
GGCACTGGTTTAGTAAGTGGTGCAACAAGTTCTGGTACTGTGAATGTTAAAGTTTCTAGAGCAAAAGATGGTAGATATCTAGCAGCTCATGAAGTAATTACCGTAACGTTTACTGAAACTGATAACAGTAGAGATCAAGCAGTTGCGCCAACAGTTAATAACAAAATTGCACCTTGGGTTGAGACGATCACTGTTACACGAATAGACGGCCAGGAATATGAGTTTACGACTGCAAGTAAGGGTATTACATATAATTCAGCTACAGGTATAGTAGAAGCAACTCAGTCAGGTACAGCTAATGTAAAAACTAAGGTACTTGCAAAAAATGGTCATAGTGCTGGTGCGTGGTCACCTCCTACGATATTGACATTTACAAGACAAGAACAAGTACTTAATTCAGCAACACCAGATGATGATCTTTGGAGTACGGGAATTCAGGTAACAGGTTCGTCTAATAGAGATGATGCTCCAGCTTCATCTCCAGGTGATTACACTTACGTAGTAGATGATACTAATCCAGGAGATGCAGCAGGTACTATAGTTGTTTCTGACACTGGTTTAGTAAGTGGTGCAACAAGTTCTGGTACTGTGAATGTTAAAGTTTCTAGAGCAAAAGATGGTAGATATCTAGCAGCTGAACAAACAATTACCGTAACGTTTACTGAAACTGATAACAGTGGAGATCGAGCAGTTGCGCCAACAGTTAATAACGAAATTACACCTTGGGTTGAGACGATCACTGTTACACGAATAGACGGCCAGGAATATGAGCTTGCGAATGTAAGTAATAAGGGTATTACATATAACAAATCTACAGGTATAGTAGAAGCAACTCAGTCAGGTACAGCTAATGTAAGAACTAAGGTACTTGCAAAAAATGGTCATAGTGCTGGTGCGTGGTCACCTTCTACGATATTGACATTTACAAGACAAGAACAAGTACTTAATTCAGCAATACCAGATGATGATTTTTGGAGTACGGGAATTCAGGTAACAGGTTCGTCTAATAGAGATGATGCTCCAGCTTCACCTCCAGGTGATTACACTTACGTAGTAGATGTTACTAATCCAGGAGATGCAGCAGGTACTATAGTTGTTTCTGACACTGGTTTAGTAAGTGGTGCAACAAGTTCTGGTACTGTGAATGTTAAAGTTTATAGAGCAAAAGATGGTAGATATCTAGCAGCTGAACAAACAATTACCGTAACGTTTACTGAAACTGATAACAGTGGATATATACCAGATAAACCAGTAGTAACAGTATCAGGGAATGTTGCGAATGTTACTGAATGGGGGGGTACACCTATGATTGTTAGAGAAATAGCCGGTCAGGAATATGAGATTTTGCCCGCGAAAGGTGTAAGCTACGTTAATGGTAATATCACTGGAACTCAGTCAGGTTTAGTTCAGGTAAGAACTAGGATAGCTGCCGTAGTAGGTAAAAATAATGTGAGTGCTTGGTCGGAGTATTCTAGAGTAAGGTTTAAAAGACAAACACGATTCTTTAAAGTAATAAGAACTCCCAAAGGGATTGTTTCTGCTCGAGAAAGAGTTCTATTAGATCTTAGGTCTCCAGATGGTATGAGTATTACAAATGCTAATTTCTCATTATATTCAGGTAGAGGGAGTGTTGATAATAGTGGTTTCGTAAGATCCTATAGTTCAGGAGGTACGTTGAGGATTAAAATTGTAGTGCCACCTAATCTAAGAGATGTTAAATATAAATACGATGTGCAATATGTTAATGTAACCTTTAAACGATCATACCTACGCCGACGACGTTGATGTTGTAGCACCTATTAGATTAGGTGGGAGTATATGAAAATTTCTAGACCACGAGATATACGATATGAAGCATTTTATAAAAATGTTAACGTAACTTTTAAAAATTAACTCACTCACCTAGTTCCGCGTGAGTAAGAATTGCAGGGGTTAACGCGTGAAATGCGGCAAGTGCCACCTAGTTGTTTTATAAATATAATAGGTGATATTGCAGTTTTTAACTGAACTACCTTACTTGGTTTGTTTGAAACCACGTTGTTATAAAAGGTTATTTTAATGGGTATCTTTCGCATCATGATTAAAGGCTGTGTTGTAATTAATCTACTGTATAATAGACTTTTTTCTTAATTTTATTAGACTTTTTATGCCATGTTCTTATTTTCAATGATAATAGTAAGTGCTAAGCTAATGATACTAGTTAATAATATTTTCTTTCATAAAATTTTCTTAAAATATATCGTTTCTATCAGTATTAGTATCGTTTTTTGCTTAGAGTTTTTCAGATTCTTCTAATTTTTTCATATTTTTTTGGAAATAAATACTAGCTTCTTTACGAACACGAACTAGTGCCATTGTTTGTATTTTTACCCAACGGTCTTCTTTTTTACAATCTAGGCAAGGAATCATTGTATCTGCCGTTTTATTTTGTGGAATGTTGATATTTTCACTACCACAATTAATGCACTTACATGTTACTGGAAACTTAGCCATATTCTTTAAATCCTTTTATTTTTTAATTAATTTAGGTATATAATAATACAAATGAGTAATATAAAAGATATAACAAAGGAATCATTTATGTCATACGACAATGAAAATATTTTTGCGAAAATACTGCGGGGAGAGATACCAAACACAACAGTATATGAAGATGAATACACTTTGGTATTTAAAGACATATTGCCAGTTAAGAAATATCATGCACTTGTTATTTCAAAATCTCATTATACTGATCTTACGGACTTTATTGACAATGCTACTGATGCAGAACAAATTGCATTAAATAAAGCTATTGTTGCAACAGCTAAAAAATTAGGTGTATTGGAAACAGGATACCGTGTCATTTCAAATATTGGTATAGATGGTGGACAAGAAGTCCCGCACTTGCATTGGCATGTATTAGGTGGCGAAAATATAGGAAAATTGGTTAGTTAGTAGTACTATGAATCATATATTAAAAGATAATTTTAATAAGAATTTATCGTTACTAGCTTTGGTTTTAGGAATAAGAATAATCAGCTTAGTCTTAGTCGTTTTTTAATTTTTAAAATATTTGAAAATAAGTATTGCTATATTTAATAAGTTAGTATATTATATAAGTATAAGTTAGTATATTTATAAGTATAAGTTAGTATATTTATAAGTATAAGTTAGTATATTTATAAGTATAAGTTAGTATATTTATAAGTATAAGTTAGTATATTTATAAGTATAAGTTAGTATATTTATAAGTATAAGTTAGTATATTTATAAGTATAAGTTAGTATATTTATAAGTATAAGTTAGTATATTTATAAGTATAAGTTAGTATATTTATAAGTATAAGTTAGTATATTTATAAGTATAAGTTAGTATATTTATAAGTATAAGTTAGTATATTTATAAGTATAAGTTAGTATATTTATAAGTATAAGTTAGTATATTTATAAGTATAAGTTAGTATATTTATAAGTATAAGTTAGTATATTTATAAGTATAAGTTAGTATATTTATAAGTATAAGTTAGTATATTTATAAGTATAAGTTAGTATATTTATAAGTATAAGTTAGTATATTTATAAGTATAAGTTAGTATATTTATAAGTATAAGTTAGTATATTTATAAGTATAAGTTAGTATATTTATAAGTATAAGTTAGTATATTTATAAGTATAAGTTAGTATATTTATAAGTATAAGTTAGTATATTTATAAGTATAAGTTAGTATATTTATAAGTATAAGTTAGTATATTTATAAGTATAAGTTAGTATATTTATAAGTATAAGTTAGTATATTTATAAGTATAAGTTAGTATATTTATAAGTATAAGTTAGTATATTTATAAGTATAAGTTAGTATATTTATAAGTATAAGTTAGTATATTTATAAGTATAAGTTAGTATATTTATAAGTATAAGTTAGTATATTTATAAGTATAAGTTAGTATATTTATAAGTATAAGTTAGTATATTTATAAGTATAAGTTAGTATATTTATAAGTATAAGTTAGTATATTTATAAGTATAAGTTAGTATATTTATAAGTATAAGTTAGTATATTTATAAGTATAAGTTAGTATATTTATAAGTATAAGTTAGTATATTTATAAGTATAAGTTAGTATATTTATAAGTATAAGTTAGTATATTTATAAGTATAAGTTAGTATATTTATAAGTATAAGTTAGTATATTTATAAGTATAAGTTAGTATATTTATAAGTATAAGTTAGTATATTTATAAGTATAAGTTAGTATATTTATAAGTATAAGTTAGTATATTTATAAGTATAAGTTAGTATATTTATAAGTATAAGTTAGTATATTTATAAGTATAAGTTAGTATATTTATAAGTATAAGTTAGTATATTTATAAGTATAAGTTAGTATATAATGGTAAAAAATGTTGGCGTAAAAGCTTTGAGAAAAATAATATCATTGATCAGTGCCTTGTCAATTGCATTGTCGCAGACACTTATTGGCACTGCTTATGTTGGCACTGCTTATGCCAGCGATAACAACGTACAATTCAACAACGCGGTAAGAGCCACTGGCCAACTTTTAATTAATGGTTTAAATAAACATTCTACTAAATTTGGTCTACAGTGGGTTGAGGGCGAATTTGGTTATAGCAAGAAAAATAAATTTGAATTTGGTTTAACTAGTTTTTCTGTTTTTAAAGAAACCTCTAATACTGTATTTATATCACAAAACTCTATTTCTAAAAAATATGCAGGAACAACCGTTAACTTGGGATTAGGCATTCGTAAATTAGTTTCACTTAATGGAACTGATAAAGCGATTATTGGTTTAAATGCCTTTTATGATTTTAGAGATGGAACTTCTGGCATATTTGATTTTGCCGGTGGAATTCACAAAAGGTATTCTGTTGGCTTAGAATTAAAAACCTCTAAATTTGATACATTTACAAACTCTTACAAAAAGATTTCCAATGCAATTGGTGGTGAACAAGTACTATCTGGTTATGACTTTGGTGTTTCGGGAAAGATTCCTAATTATGAGAATTTCTCACTAAGTGCAACTCATTATAATTTTACTGGTGATGTTAAATCGCTAAAAGGTAATAAGTTTGGCCTTGAATACAAACCTAACGCAGTATTTACAACAGGTATTGAATACGATAAATCTCACACACAGGATTCATCCTTAAATGTATTTGTAAATGTTGAATTAGCACTTGATAAACCATTTGATGAACAGTTATCTGAAATTGTTGGTAATTCTTCTAATGTATGGGACAAGCGTTATGATAAAATCAAGCGTGATAATGTGATGCATATAGAAGAAGTAGATATCACTAATAGTATGGTAATTTCTGTTGCTAATATTAGTGTTATTGAAGGTAATGAAAAAGTATTTACAGTAAATCTTAACAAAAAAATTGCTTTAGATAAAAATATTATAATTGGTGTTAAGTCAACTGATCTTGGTGTTGCAACTGTAAATGTAAAAGATTTAACATTTACTTCCACTACCTGGAACGAACCACAAAAAGTTACTGTTACTGGCGTAGAAGATGTAGACACTGACAGCAACAGAAGTGCTAAAATCCAGTTAACAATTGAAAAATCTTCAACAGACGATGTTGTTGGTATGTCCCCAGTTGAAATCAATGTAGTAGTACAAGATGTCATGAAATCAAAACCAGCCAAACCAGAAGTTAATTCTGTAACAGAATTTTGGAGTATACCTATCTTTGTTACAACAATAGCCGGTCAGATATATGAGATTCATAAAACCGTGGGTAATGGTATGAGCTACGATGAGAGAACTGGTAGAATCTCTGCAACTAAGCCAGGTACAGCTAAGGTAAGAACGAAGAGAACTGCGACTGATACAGATAAGGAAAGTGTGTGGTCGGAATATACGGTAGTAACGTTTACTGAAACTGATAACAGTGGAGATCAAGCAGTTGCGCCAACAGTTAATAACAAAATTGCACCTTGGGTTGAGACGATCACTGTTACACGAATAGACGGCCAGGAATATGAGTTTACGACTGCAAGTAAGGGTATTACATATAATTCAGCTACAGGTATAGTAGAAGCAACTCAGTCAGGTACAGCTAAAGTAAGAACTAAGGTACTTGCAAAAAATGGTCATAGTGCTGGTGCGTGGTCACCTCCTACGATATTGACATTTACAAGACAAGAACAAGTACTTAATTCAGCAACACCAGATGATGATCTTTGGAGTACGGGAATTCAGGTAACAGGTTCGTCTAATAGAGATGATGCTCCAGCTTCATCTCCAGGTGATTACACTTACGTAGTAGATGATACTAATCCAGGAGATGCAGCAGGTACTATAGTTGTTTCTGACACTGGTTTAGTAAGTGGTGCAACAAGTTCTGGTACTGTGAATGTTAAAGTTTCTAGAGCAAAAGATGGTAGATATCTAGCAGCTGAACAAACAATTACCGTAACGTTTACTGAAACTGATAACAGTGGAGATCAAGCAGTTGCGCCAACAGTTAATAACAAAATTGCACCTTGGGTTGAGACGATCACTGTTACACGAATAGACGGCCAGGAATATGAGTTTACGACTGCAAGTAAGGGTATTACATATAATTCAGCTACAGGTATAGTAGAAGCAACTCAGTCAGGTACAGCTAATGTAAAAACTAAGGTACTTGCAAAAAATGGTCATAGTGCTGGTGCGTGGTCACCTCCTACGATATTGACATTTACAAGACAAGAACAAGTACTTAATTCAGCAACACCAGATGATGATCTTTGGAGTACGGGAATTCAGGTAACAGGTTCGTCTAATAGAGATGATGCTCCAGCTTCATCTCCAGGTGATTACACTTACGTAGTAGATGATACTAATCCAGGAGATGCAGCAGGTACTATAGTTGTTTCTGACACTGGTTTAGTAAGTGGTGCAACAAGTTCTGGTACTGTGAATGTTAAAGTTTCTAGAGCAAAAGATGGTAGATATCTAGCAGCTGAACAAACAATTACCGTAACGTTTACTGAAACTGATAACAGTGGAGATCAAGCAGTTGCGCCAACAGTTAATAACAAAATTGCACCTTGGGTTGAGACGATCACTGTTACACGAATAGACGGCCAGGAATATGAGTTTACGACTGCAAGTAAGGGTATTACATATAATTCAGCTACAGGTATAGTAGAAGCAACTCAGTCAGGTACAGCTAAAGTAAGAACTAAGGTACTTGCAAAAAATGGTCATAGTGCTGGTGCGTGGTCACCTCCTACGATATTGACATTTACAAGACAAGAACAAGTACTTAATTCAGCAACACCAGATGATGATCTTTGGAGTACGGGAATTCAGGTAACAGGTTCGTCTAATAGAGATGATGCTCCAGCTTCATCTCCAGGTGATTACACTTACGTAGTAGATGATACTAATCCAGGAGATGCAGCAGGTACTATAGTTGTTTCTGGCACTGGTTTAGTAAGTGGTGCAACAAGTTCTGGTACTGTGAATGTTAAAGTTTCTAGAGCAAAAGATGGTAGATATCTAGCAGCTCATGAAGTAATTACCGTAACGTTTACTGAAACTGATAACAGTAGAGATCAAGCAGTTGCGCCAACAGTTAATAACAAAATTGCACCTTGGGTTGAGACGATCACTGTTACACGAATAGACGGCCAGGAATATGAGCTTACGACTGCAAGTAAGGGTATTACATATAATTCAGCTACAGGTATAGTAGAAGCAACTCAGTCAGGTACAGCTAATGTAAAAACTAAGGTACTTGCAAAAAATGGTCATAGTGCTGGTGCGTGGTCACCTCCTACGATATTGACATTTACAAGACAAGAACAAGTACTTAATTCAGCAACACCAGATGATGATCTTTGGAGTACGGGAATTCAGGTAACAGGTTCGTCTAATAGAGATGATGCTCCAGCTTCATCTCCAGGTGATTACACTTACGTAGTAGATGATACTAATCCAGGAGATGCAGCAGGTACTATAGTTGTTTCTGACACTGGTTTAGTAAGTGGTGCAACAAGTTCTGGTACTGTGAATGTTAAAGTTTCTAGAGCAAAAGATGGTAGATATCTAGCAGCTCATGAAGTAATTACCGTAACGTTTACTGAAACTGATAACAGTAGAGATCAAGCAGTTGCGCCAACAGTTAATAACAAAATTGCACCTTGGGTTGAGACGATCACTGTTACACTAATAGACGGCCAGGAATATGAGCTTACGAATGCAAGTAAGGGTATTACATATAATTCAGCTACAGGTATAGTAGAAGCAACTCAGTCAGGTACAGCTAAAGTAAGAACTAAGGTACTTGCAAAAAATGGTCATAGTGCTGGTGCGTGGTCACCTCCTACGATATTGACATTTACAAGACAAGAACAAGTACTTAATTCAGCAACACCAGATGATGATCTTTGGAGTACGGGAATTCAGGTAACAGGTTCGTCTAATAGAGATGATGCTCCAGCTTCATCTCCAGGTGATTACACTTACGTAGTAGATGATACTAATCCAGGAGATGCAGCAGGTACTATAGTTGTTTCTGACACTGGTTTAGTAAGTGGTGCAACAAGTTCTGGTACTGTGAATGTTAAAGTTTCTAGAGCAAAAGATGGTAGATATCTAGCAGCTGAACAAACAATTACCGTAACGTTTACTGAAACTGATAACAGTGGAGATCAAGCAGTTGCGCCAACAGTTAATAACAAAATTGCACCTTGGGTTGAGACGATCACTGTTACACGAATAGACGGCCAGGAATATGAGTTTACGACTGCAAGTAAGGGTATTACATATAATTCAGCTACAGGTATAGTAGAAGCAACTCAGTCAGGTACAGCTAATGTAAAAACTAAGGTACTTGCAAAAAATGGTCATAGTGCTGGTGCGTGGTCACCTCCTACGATATTGACATTTACAAGACAAGAACAAGTACTTAATTCAGCAACACCAGATGTTGATCTTTGGAGTACGGGAATTCAGGTAACAGGTTCGTCTAATAGAGATGATGCTCCAGCTTCATTTCCAGGTGATTACACTTACGTAGTAGATGTTACTAATCCAGGAGATGCAGCAGGTACTATAGTTGTTTCTGACACTGGTTTAGTAAGTGGTGCAACAAGTTCTGGTACTGTGAATGTTAAAGTTTCTAGAGCAAAAGATGGTAGATATCTAGCAGCTGAACAAACAATTACCGTAACGTTTACTGAAACTGATAACAGTGGAGATCAAGCAGTTGCGCCAACAGTTAATAACAAAATTGCACCTTGGGTTGAGACGATCACTGTTACACGAATAGACGGCCAGGAATATGAGTTTACGACTGCAAGTAAGGGTATTACATATAATTCAGCTACAGGTATAGTAGAAGCAACTCAGTCAGGTACAGCTAAAGTAAGAACTAAGGTACTTGCAAAAAATGGTCATAGTGCTGGTGCGTGGTCACCTCCTACGATATTGACATTTACAAGACAAGAACAAGTACTTAATTCAGCAACACCAGATGATGATCTTTGGAGTACGGGAATTCAGGTAACAGGTTCGTCTAATAGAGATGATGCTCCAGCTTCATCTCCAGGTGATTACACTTACGTAGTAGATGATACTAATCCAGGAGATGCAGCAGGTACTATAGTTGTTTCTGACACTGGTTTAGTAAGTGGTGCAACAAGTTCTGGTACTGTGAATGTTAAAGTTTCTAGAGCAAAAGATGGTAGATATCTAGCAGCTCATGAAGTAATTACCGTAACGTTTACTGAAACTGATAACAGTAGAGATCAAGCAGTTGCGCCAACAGTTAATAACAAAATTGCACCTTGGGTTGAGACGATCACTGTTACACGAATAGACGGCCAGGAATATGAGCTTACGAATGCAAGTAAGGGTATTACATATAATTCAGCTACAGGTATAGTAGAAGCAACTCAGTCAGGTACAGCTAAAGTAAGAACTAAGGTACTTGCAAAAAATGGTCATAGTGCTGGTGCGTGGTCACCTCCTACGATATTGACATTTACAAGACAAGAACAAGTACTTAATTCAGCAACACCAGATGATGATCTTTGGAGTACGGGAATTCAGGTAACAGGTTCGTCTAATAGAGATGATGCTCCAGCTTCATCTCCAGGTGATTACACTTACGTAGTAGATGATACTAATCCAGGAGATGCAGCAGGTGCTATAGTTGTTTCTGGCACTGGTTTAGTAAGTGGTGCAACAAGTTCTGGTACTGTGAATGTTAAAGTTTATAGAGCAAAAGATGGTAGATATCTAGCAGCTGAACAAACAATTACCGTAACGTTTACTGAAACTGATAACAGTGGATATATACCAGATAAACCAGTAGTAACAGTATCAGGGAATGTTGCGAATGTTACTGAATGGGGGGGTACACCTATGATTGTTAGAGAAATAGCCGGTCAGGAATATGAGATTTTGCCCGCGAAAGGTGTAAGCTACGTTAATGGTAATATCACTGGAACTCAGTCAGGTTTAGTTCAGGTAAGAACTAGGATAGCTGCCGTAGTAGGTAAAAATAATGTGAGTGCTTGGTCGGAGTATTCTAGAGTAAGGTTTAAAAGACAAACACGATTCTTTAAAGTAATAAGAACTCCCAAAGGGATTGTTTCTGCTCGAGAAAGAGTTCTATTAGATCTTAGGTCTCCAGATGGTATGAGTATTACAAATGCTAATTTCTCATTATATTCAGGTAGAGGGAGTGTTGATAATAGTGGTTTCGTAAGATCCTATAGTTCAGGAGGTACGTTGAGGATTAAAATTGTAGTGCCACCTAATCTAAGAGATGTTAAATATAAATACGATGTGCAATATGTTAATGTAACCTTTAAACGATCATACCGACGCCGACGACGTTGATGTTGTAGCACCTATTAGATTAGGTGGGAGTATATGAAAATTTCTAGACCACGAGATATACGATATGAAGCATTTTATAAAAATGTTAACGTAACTTTTAAAAATTAACTCACTCACCTAGTTCCGCGTGAGTAAGAATTGCAGGGGTTAACGCGTGAAATGCTACATTCAATAATCATAATTTTTGGATTTTGATCAGAAAAATGATTTCAGATTATAACTAATTCAGGAAATCATTTTAAGGAATAATAGTTGATAACGATATTCAAAGTAAAATAATAAAATTATCGCAGCCAGTTACTTTTAAGAAAGGAGAAGTGTTTTTAATAAGAATAACTGATAAATTTGGCATGGTCACGAGGCCAATTAAAATAAAAGCGGCCATTTTAAATAACGAAGAGGTTGCTTTTGATTTTGACGACGACGAAATAACTCTTTTAAATCCACCCAGTGAGTTGCAAGCAAATATCATCAGCGAGCATTCACATTTAGGAAATGCAAGTGATTTTGTAATCTGGAATAAAACTAAAAAAGAACACACAATTACTATTTTAAAATCAGAAGCTAAAGGTGACGGCAAAATAAAAATAACTGGATTCTTTGACGATGAACGTGTACATGCGGATTAAAAAACAAACAGGATATAAATAAAATAAATTTTTAAAAAAGAAAGAATTATTAAAGAAAATACAAAAAGACAAATCGGCGAAAATAAAACCAATAGCACCTTATTTAGGTGGAAAGAGAATTCTTTCAAAAAAAATAATTGAACGAATTGACAAAATAAATCATAGTTTTTACGCGGAGCCATTTATAGGAATGGGAGGTGTTTTTTTACGCCGCAGGACAAAAAAAAGGGCAGAATTTATAAACGATTTTAATAACGAAATATCAAATTTATTTAGGATAATTCAACGACATGAAGATGCTTTTTTGAAAGGTATAAAAAACATGATATCAACTAGGTGGATGTTTGATTTGCTAACAGCAACGTCACCGCATACATTGACGGATATTGACAGAGCTGTGCGTTTTTTTATCTTCAAAAAACAGGATTCGGAGGACAGATAAAATCAAGAAATTTCGGTGTATCGAAAAGAGATCCTAGCAGATTCAATGTTGCAAAAATAAATACAGACGTGCATAATTTAACAAAGAGGTTGGCATCTGTGACAATAGAAAATTTAGACTTTTATGATTTCATAAAAAGATATGACAACAAAGATATGTTATTTTATTTAGATCCACCATATTGGAATAACGAGAAGGATTACGGCAATAATTTGTTTGACAGGAGTGATTTTAAAAAGATGGCTGAGTTATTAAAAAAAATAAAAGGTAAGTTTTTGTTATCGCTAAATGATACCTCCGAGGTTAGAGTTATTTTCGAAAATTTTGATATCGAAGAAGTAAAAACGATATATTTGTCTGCAAAGAATGATTCAAAAAAAGTAACAGAACTAATTATCAGCAACTAATAAATAAATTTATGAAATTTTTTAATAAGAAAATCTTAAACAAGAAAAAAAGTTTGACAAACAAATCGGACTTTTTTGACAAATAGAGCGGACCGCGACAGTAAACAGTGTCGTTAATACTGCCCCCTGTTGCAATACAGCCTGCTAGGTCAGGAAACATAATTCCAAATTGCCCATCATCATCAAATAGTATTGCTGGATAGCATGGAAAATTAGATATACTCATAAGAATTTAACTTTCAATAATTTAATTGTTTTGTTAATTAGCTTTTATACTAAAATAGTTTTTTCTGCAATTGTGCTGACATTAAATTTTTCAATGTGCGACTTTGTGTTCATAGAGCCTATAGTATCAATGTCAGTAACATTGCTGTTTTTACTTTCAACCTTTATATTAGTTCTGATGCGACCATCAATAGGTATTGTATGGTTTAATATATTATTTTTGATGAAAAAATTGATAAATGATTCGTAGTTAAGTGTTCCTAAGAAGCCAGTTATGGCAACCGTTTTACCCATATGAGATAAGTAATATACCACATTAGCACCTTTCTCAGCAGGGGAAATATGTTCTTTTGAAATTAAGTTTTTTGAATTGCATGAAAAATCGTTGCTGGAAATAACTAAGTCATATACATGGTTAAGTGCTACTGATATTATTTTAAGCATCCAGTTTATTTTCTTTCTTAATTTATCATAGACTACTTTTAGTTATATATTATTGCACAGCTTTTATTGTAAAAGATATAAAACAGTTGACATAATTGTAATGTTATATATAGATAATAAAATCTAACATTTAAATGTGGGAGAGAGTGTTAAAAAACACCGCCGAAGGAGCAACACCCTGGAAACTCTCAGGCAAAAGGACTGCATTTTGAAAGATATCTGGAAAGAGATTCATTTCTCGCCGAAGGAGGAAATCTTTAAAAGGTAGTTGTTATCAATTTATTTGTAATAACGTTTTTAAAGGCTAGCGCTCTCAGGCTTTCATACAGAAGGGATAGTACTTTAATTGTAAGTAATTTTTTAATTTAAAGTGCTTACTAAGTTGTATGAGAAATTTAAATGAATGGAACGATTATGTTAGAATTGAAAAAGACCTCTTTACATAGTTTACATGTTGAATCAGATGCAAAAATGGTTGAATTTACAGGTTATGATATGCCTGTGCAGTACCCTTTGGGTGTTTTAAAAGAGCATCAGTGGACGCGTGAAAAGTGTGGAATTTTTGATGTTTCACACATGGGTCAAGCTTGGTTAATTGCTGAAAGCCAAAGTACTGTTGTTGAAGAAGTTGAGACATTACTACCTGCGGAAATTCAAGGACTAGCAAAAGGTAAACAACAGTATTCGCAATTACTAAATGATAATGGTGGGATTATGGATGACCTTATTATTACTAAGCTAGCAGAAGAGAAATATAACGACCGTCTTTATGTTGTTGTAAATGCTGGCTGTAAAGAAGAAGATTATTCATATATGGCTAGTAAATTTTCAAAAGTAAAAATTGAACGACTAGAAAACCGTGCTCAATTAGCCGTACAAGGACCTAAGGCAGAAATTGTACTTAATGCTATTGTTGATGGTGTTGCTGATATGGTTTTTATGACATTTAAATCCTTTAATTGGAATGGGGTTGAGTTGTTGATTTCTCGTTCTGGGTATACTGGTGAAGATGGTTATGAGGTTTCTATACCGCAAGAAAAAGCTGTTGAATTTACAAAATTATTATTAGAAAATCCATTGACTAAACTTATCGGATTAGGGGCAAGGGATAGCTTGCGTCTAGAATCTGGTTTATGCTTATATGGACACGATTTGGATACAACGACTTCGCCGATTGAGGCTGGATTACTGTGGTCAATTGGTAAGCGTCGTCGTGTAGAAGGTGGTTTTGTCGGTAGTGAGATTGTATTAGAACAGATTGATAATGGAATAAAACGTAAGCGTGTAGGGTTAGATATTGATGGTCGTGCGCCTTGTCGTGAAGGTGTCAAAATACATGTAAAAGGTAAACAAGTTGGAATTATCACATCAGGCGGTTTTGGTCCGACTGTTGGTAAGCCAGTTGCTATGGGATATGTTGATATTGCTTTTTCAGCAATTGACACGGAAGTTGTATTGTTGGTTAGGGGCAAAGAAGTTTCTGCGAAAATTTGCAAAATGCCATTTTCTGTACAAAACTATAAAAGATAATTAAAAATTTTAAAAAAATAAGGAATAATAAATATGACAACTAAATATACAAAAGATCACGAATGGGTATCATTAGATAATGATATTGCGATAGTAGGCATTACGGAATACGCACAAGAACAACTTGGAGATGTTGTATTTGTAGACTTACCAACTGTTGGTGATAGTTTCGGTTCAAATGATGATGTAGCTGTAATAGAATCTGTAAAAGCAGCATCTGATATTTATTCACCACTTTCGGGTGAAGTGATTGAAGTTAATGAAGACTTAGAAAGCGAACCTTCTTTAATTAACACATCTGCAACAGAAGATGGTTGGATTTTCAAAATCAAATTGTCTGATACATCAGAAGTTGATGGATTATTAGATGAGGATGCTTACAAAGCATTAATTTCATAATAATTAAAGAATTAGGCAGGGGTTATCCTGCCTATTTTTTTATTTTTATAATTATTTAAGGGTATATAATATGCAACATAAATACACATTAGACGATTTAAATACAGGTCGTGATTTCGTGGCTCGTCATATAGGGCCTCGTCAACACCAATTACAAGAAATGTTAGAAGTCGTTGGGTTTAATTCTTTTGAAGAAATGACAAAAAAAATTGTACCTGCTAATATTTTAGAGCGTAATACAATGAAGTTACCTGATCCTGTTTCGGAAACAGATATTCTTGATCATATGCGAAGGCTCGCTCAAAAAAATAAATTAGTAAAAACATTTATAGGACAAGGTTACCACGGTAACCATACCCCGCAAGTAATTATTCGTAATGTACTTGAAAACCCAGGTTGGTATACAGCGTATACACCATATCAAGCAGAAATTTCACAAGGTCGCCTTGAAGCTATTGCTAACTTTCAAACGATTGTTGCTGACCTTACAGGTATGGATATTGCCAATGCATCGTTACTTGATGAAGGTACTGCCGCTGCCGAAGCAATGACACTTTGTGGTCGCATGGCAAAAAATAAAAAGTCTAATAAGTTTTTTATTTCTGAACATTGTCATCCACAAACAATAGATGTTGTTGTTAATCGTGCTAAGCATTTTGGTATTGATATTGTTATTGGTGACGAAGATGATTCAGTTCCAGAAGATATTATGGGTGCATTATTACAATACCCTCGGACACAAGGTGAATTAGTTGATTATACAGATATAATTGAAAAACTTCAATCTGTTGGTGCTTTTGGCGTTGTATCTAGTGATTTACTTGCCATTACTATTGCAAAAACACCTGCTGATATGGGTGCGGATATTATTATTGGTTGTGCTCAGCGTTTTGGTGTTCCATTCGGGTTTGGTGGACCGCACGCGGGTTATATGGCTGTTAATGAAAAATTACAACGTTCTATACCAGGTCGTATTATCGGTGTGTCTGTTGACCGTCACGGAAATCCTGCATACCGTATGGCAATGCAAACTCGTGAACAACATATTCGTCGTGAAAAAGCTACTTCCAACATTTGT
>JAVVLW010001938.1:0-25000 GCA_034401795.1 Chaetoderma sp. LZ-2023a
CAGTATGGCACGGACGCCATTTTCTTTTTCATCTTGGCTTACAATTTTTGCTTTGATTTCACAGCTAAGTTTAATAGCGTGTGTTATTTTACTATTATTCATAGCAATAACATCTTTACCATTACTTTCTAGCCATTTGAAAAAATCACTATTTTGGATACAACCATACTTAACTATTTCTGCGTATCCAGAACTAATTTCACGTTTAGGTAATGTTTTTAGTGTATCTGTGTCTGCAATAACCATACTAGGTTGATAAAATGCTCCAATAAGGTTTTTCCCAGATGAAGAGTTAATTCCTGTTTTGCCACCCACTGAACTATCGACTTGTGATAATAGAGTTGTTGGGATTTGTACTAATTTAATTCCACGCAATAGTGAGCTAGCGATGAAACCAGTTAAATCGCCAACTACCCCCCCTCCTAGTGCTATTATTACTGAATTTCGTTCAATTCTTTCAGCAAGAATATCTTCAATAATTTTACCGTATAGTGATATTGATTTTGATTTTTCACCAGCGGGAATAGTGTGAAGGCGAATATTTATACCATGTTGTTGTAAGCTATCTTTAATAGTTGGTAAATGTTTAGTTGCAACATTTGAGTCAGTTATTACAATTACATAGTCTAATTTTGAAATAGAACTAATTAACTGACCTGTTTGTTTAAGTAATCCTTGGCCAATATGTATAGGATAACTTTTATCTTCTAATGATACATTAACAATAGTGTTATACATTAACATAATCCTTTTGTGTAATTGTATCCGCGTTTTGGTATTCTTTAATTTTTTTAGCGATAATTTTAGCTACGGACTTTGGGCTAGACTTTTTGTAATTAATTACTATATCAGCGTTTGCATAAATAGGAGTTCGTTCTGCAAACATTTTTTCTAATTTTTTTCTCCCGTCTTTTCCTTGTAATAAAGGGCGGTGAGGTTTGTCTTTTACTCTGTTCCATAGGGTGTTAATATTTACATCTATCCAAACAGATATTGATTTATCTTTTATAACCTTACGGGTTGTTTCATTTATATATGCACCAGCACCAGTTGATAAAATACAATTATCCATTGATAATAGTCTATTTATTACTTTCGTTTCCCCATCACGGAAGTTTTTTTCGCCAAAGTCGTTAAAAATATCAACAATTTTTCGCCTAGCTGCGGTTTCTATTTCGCGGTCGGCATCAAATGATGGTATTTTAAAAATATTAGAAAGTTCTCTGGCAACAGCAGTTTTACCCGCCCCAGGCATACCGATTAAGCATATACTATTTATTCTATTTTTCATATTTTTATTATACGGTAAATAAAATATTTTTGTTAAATATTTTTTAAAATTTTTTATTAAAAAGCCTTTTATTTTTATATATTAAAGAGTATTATGAAAAAATGTACAGAAATATTAAGGAATAGCATAGTGGGCATTATTTTTAAATTATTTTTATTGGCAATAGTAGGGTTAATTATTTTGGGCGTGATTTACATTGTTGGGTTTGATATTCCAGCAATAACGGAAACAATTATAAAAATTATAGATGTTAATAAAGAAATTAAATAGAATGTACATGACCATAATCAATAACTTTTTTTATAAAAGCCTGATTAATAGTGTGTGTAAAATTGTTGCTACTGGTTGTGCTCTGTGGGTATTTAGTGGTGTTTCATTTGCAGAAGGTATTTCTGTTGCACAGGAATTAAAGCCTGCGACTGATGTAGGGGAGGTGTTGACGCTTGATGATATATCAGTAGACGCCGTAGAAGTGATTGATGAGAACATTTTAATTGATAACAATGTACCATTGTCTACACCTATATTATCTAAATTAGATTTACTTACTTATGATGGGGTTGGCGTTTTAACGCCTGAAACTGGCGGTGTGAATTTATCGTATTGGAGCTACAGATCTTATCAAAATATTAAATTAATTTTAACTAAATTGAATTTTAATACAGTTAGTATGGCATATAACCGTTCTTTGCGTCGTATTGTTTTATCAGAAACAACAATTCCCGAGCCTGAAGATAGCTCTTTAAAAGGTTCAATTATTAGGATTCGTGTAGACAGCCTTATAAAGGCAGGGCGTTTTAAAGAAGCTAAGCTATTAATTAATCGTATTGAAGAAAAAGTAAGAATAAAGTATTTTTCAAAAGAATTGGTATCGTTAGGATTAATTGAATTTGATAACCTTACAGCTTGTTCAACATTGTATGCACAAGATGAGAAAGACTTAAAAGAACCATTTTGGCAAATTACAGATTTAATTTGTTCTACAATTGCAGGCGATACGAATAGCGTGGAAAGACGATTAAATCAAATTGATTCGTATGAAATTGCATTGCCTAGCGGTATTAAAGAGTTAGTTTTATATAGAGTTTATAAAAAAGAATTTCCATCTAATGTAAAAATAGATTTAAATATTTGGTCAGTTAATTTAATGCGTTTATCAAATTTTGGTGTTCAAGTGCCAGAAAACCTTGATGATATTTTTATTAAGCGAGGGTTGTTATTGAATTTAGGGGTTGACGCATATGAAAGAATTAAAATAGCAGAAGAAATATTTGCTAATGATGGGCTTAGTGTTGATGTATTACATTCGGTTTATTATTCATTACCTGATGATTATGAACTAGTTACTAGCAATAAAAATAATGATAATAACGAAATAAATATTTTACCAAGGTCATATATTAGGGCTATTTCATTTAAATCACTTATTGATAAAAGCGATAAAGAATTAGTTAAATCAGTTCTTGCTATTATCGCTGATGAAAAAGATTACGATCAAAGAATATTATCTGCACGAATCTTCACTTCTATGTTGAAAAATGTAACAGCATTTGAAGGTAAAGACGGCGTTCGCGTTGCAAGATTATTTTATGCAGTGGGTGATTATGATAATGCTAAATTATGGACGCAGGTTAACGAAGATGCCTTATGGTTTGAATCGTCATTATTAGAACCTATTCCTACGCCAATTAATCCAATCGTATTTGTTGAAAGCGGTGGTATTTTTGAAACATTAGAAACGCCAATAACAGAAAACAATGGAACATTTTTAGACAGTTTATTTGGTAATAGAGGAGTTGAGACAATAAGTCATAATGTAACAACTGAAAAAGTAATATATAATGATGATGCATTGGCACAAAATACCTCTAAGCGTCGTAAATGGATGCAATATTTAGTTGACAATGAACCTATTGGCGATAAAGGCAGTTCAGGGCTTAGGATGGCACAGGCATTTCTTATGTTGGAGGCTATTGGTTATGATATCAGTGACGCATCGTGGATGTATGCATCACGACATAGTGTATTTAGCAAAATGCGTGTTATTTCTCCTGCTAAGATTAGAGCGTTAAATACATTTGTAAATAATACAAAGGATCCAATTAATGTTTTATTAGTAGTAAAAGACTTTATTAATCAAACTGACCTTGATGATATAGAAATGGCAAAGGTTATGTCCGTTCTTTACAGGGCAGGATATCCAAACATTGTGCGAGATATTACTTATGAAAGAGCAATATACCACAATTGGTAAGATACTTTAATGTCAGGAAAATATGTTTATATATTTGAAGATATGTTGCGTGCTCAAAAGGGTGTTGCGGAAAACACTATTGAAGCATATTTGTGTGATTTAAAGGGATATTTTACTTATTTGTCTAAGAATTATAAAACTGAATTAACTTGTAATGAAGATGATTTAATAAAATGGAGCCAGTCGTTAACTTTACGAAAATTATCTGTTGCTACTATTGCAAGGCATATATCAGCAGTAAAACAATATCATAAATTCTTAGTTCTTGATGGGGAAAGAAAAGATGACCCTGCACGGAATTTAGAAAACCCTAAGAAGGGTAAAAGCCTACCTAAATCAATATCAATTAAAGATGTTGATATGTTGTTAGCAGGGGCAAGTCGGGTAAAAGGAATTGATGGTATTAGGTTATCGTGTTTATTAGAAATTATGTACGCAACAGGCATGCGTGTGTCTGAACTTATTACATTACCATTATCTTCAGTTGTTAGGGCGTCTGATTATTTGATTGTTATGGGTAAGGGTGGTGTTGAACGAATTGTTCCATTATCTGATGATGCTAAAAAATCACTTACGAAGTATTTGAGAGTTCGTGATAAATATTTAATTAGTACATCAGCTGAATATTACTTGTTTCCATCATCAGGAAAGAACCCCCCCCATCTTACAAGACAGCGGGTATTCCAATATATTAAACATCTTGCTATTGATGTTGGTTTAAATCACAATATTATTAGCCCACATACCTTAAGGCATGCTTTTGCAACACACTTATTGAATGGTGGTGCTGATTTGCGTGCTGTTCAACAGATGTTAGGTCACAGTGATATAATCTACTACACAAATATATACTCATATAATAGGTGAAAGAATGAAGAAATTAATAGATGATGGTCATCCAATGACAGCTACTGATATGAATAAAATATTTGGTAAGTAATTTGTTAGAGTGTATCGCATTTGTCAGGCTAGTAGATTAGTATATAGCCAAATAAGGTTATCCGCTAAGATTTAAATAGTAGATGTTATAAATGTGAATTTGTAAATACAAATCTCAGGTATTCTAAATGCAGTCATTTTAAAATTATTGTGTTTTATTATGTTTTGTGTTAAAAAGATAAAACATTTTGGTAAATTAATTTATCAATAAATAAATGTATTTAAGGAATAATATTATGCGTACATATCTTGATTTTGAACAAAATATAGCTGACTTAGAAGGTAAAATTGCAGAATTAAAGCATATGACTAACAATGGTGATATTAATATTGTTTCTGAATTAGACAAATTACAAGAAAAATCAGATAAATTACTTGCTGATACTTACAAAGATCTTGGTTCTTGGGAACGAGTAAAGGTTGCTAGGCATCCTGATCGTCCACACTTTATAGATTATATTACTGGTATGATAGAAGACTTCACACCACTTGCTGGTGACCGTAAATTTGGGGAAGACCAAGCATTAATTGCAGGTTTTGGTCGTTTTCGCGGTAAATCAGTTGTAATATTAGGTCAGGAAAAAGGTACAGATACAGAAAGTCGTATGAAACATAACTTTGGTTCTGCTCGCCCTGAGGGATACCGTAAAGCTCAACGAGTAATGGATATGGCGGAACGTTTCGGGATTCCAGTAATTTCATTAGTTGATACAGCTGGTGCATATCCAGGTGTTGATGCGGAAGAGCGTGGACAAGCAGAAGCAATTGCAACAGGCATTGAAAAATGTTTGAGAATTAAAACTCCATTTGTTTCAACAATTATTGGCGAAGGTGGAAGCGGGGGTGCAATTGCAATTGCGACAGCTGATAAAGTCTATATGTTAGAAAATTCTATTTATTCAGTTATTTCTCCTGAAGCGTGCTCTTCTATCTTATGGCGTTCTGCTGATTATTCACAAGATGCAGCGGAAGCATTAAAAATGACAGCAAATGACCTAGAAGCGTTAGGCGTTATTGATGGAATTATTAAAGAGCCATTGGGCGGAGCACAGCGTGACAAAGACGCCACAATTTGTGCAGTTGCGGATACGATTGAAAATAGTTTGAAAGAACTATCTTATATTCCAGTGGAAACACTTGTTGAAAAACGTGCGGAGAAATTCCTTAGAATAGGAAGATAATTTAATGCTTACCCCAGTAGAATATTATAATAATTTAATTTCCACAGGGGTAATAAAAAATGACCTTAAGCAACGAGTTGTCTTAGATAAGTTGCAAAACTTACACAAACAAATATCTGGTTACAGACCTCGCTTAAATAACTTACTGAATAATATATTTTCTAAGTTATTTAAGAATACAGAACCTCCAAAAGGTATCTATATTTATGGCTCTGTTGGAACTGGCAAATCAGTTCTATTAAAATCATTTTATGAAACAGTGCATACAAATAAAAAAATATATATGCATTTTCATATTTTTTTATTAGAATTAAACACTAGGTTAGTAAAATACAATGAAAACAAAACAAAAAATGCCATTGATTATGTTGCAAAAGACTTATTGAAACAATCTTGGTTATTTTGTTTTGATGAATGTGTAGTTAGTGATGTTGGTGATGCTATGTTATTTGGGCGTGTGGCAGAAATAATTATTAAACATGGTGGCGTTATTGTTTGTACATCAAATTTTCCTTCTGATAAATTAAAGCCTCGTGGTGTCGGAAATGATGTTTTCAAGCCATATGTAGATTTTTTCTTTGAAAATACATTACCTCATAATATTGATAGTGATATCGATTATCGCCGTAATGCTGATTCAGATAGTTGGGCATATTATCTGTATCCATTAAATGATGGAACACGAGGAAAATTACAGCGTTTGGTAGATGATTACTCTAATGGGGAAAAAATGCATTCTAGAACAATTCCAGTGCGTGGACATAATTTAAAAATTCGCCATTCAGGTGGGGGTGTTGCCTGCACAGTTTATGAAGATTTAATGATTTCTCCGTACGGAGTAGAAGATTTTATTATATTAGCAAATGATTACCACACAGTTGTAATGGGTGGAATGAAGTCCATTGATCCAACTGACACAGCAATTGCAAAACGATTTATTGTACTAGTTGATATACTGTATGAAGCAAGGGTAAGATTGATATTAAGTGCAGATTGCCCTCCAGAAGAATTATATTCTAGTGGGGTGGTATCTTTTGAATTTAATAGGGCGATGTCTAGGCTCCGTGAGATGCAATCATTATCTTATATAAATAAGAAATGATATGAACAATATAATAAAACTATATAAAAGATGACATAGTCATATTATGGAGACACTAATGTTATAATGTGGAGTGGAGTTATAATAATGAATGAAGAACTAAATAAATTTGCTAACGGGATAGAATTTGCCGTATAGCATTAGGGGTTTATAAGAACGAATTGCTGAAAATTTAAATGTTTTTTATGTTGTTGTAATTAACTGGGAAAATGGCAAGCGTGGATTTTATTTAAATAATATAGCTAAGTTAAAATAGATGGTGGCGTTGACAGTATAATGGTTAGTTATATAATTGTATCTAGACCTTTTTTATTTTACTCTATAATTCCTAATTGTTTTATATTTTCAATACATCACAGTATATCTATGTTTTATCCCATATAACTTATTTCTCATACTACCCTGCACATTTCAATATTATCAAAAGTATAGTTGAAGGAACTAAGAAAGTTTTTAATAAATTTTATTTATAATATTTCCTATAATTTAATAATTAAGTTCTTTATTATAGTTGATTAAAATGTATTGTATTGGTATAATCTTAATCTAATATAGGTTGCTTGCCCTTGTGGCGGAACTGGTAGACGCGCCAGACTCAAAATCTGGTTTCTTTCGGGAAGTGCGAGTTCAATTCTCGCTGGGGGCACCAAGAAAAAACCGTAACTCATTTATTTTGTTACGGTTTTTTCTTTTTAAATATGATTACACGTAAATTATGTGTGAATTATTATTCTTTATTAAATTATTATGGACTTTTACTATAAAATATAAATAAATATAACTTTAAATTATCTGTTGATGCTGTAATGTTTAATGATATGATTTTATCGTCAGTAATGGTAGGGCATTCAAAAGTATGTTTTTAAGTGACACTGCCCAAATTAGGGTTGATGATAGGGTTAATAGTCGCGCGGTGTATGATTATTTAAATATGTATTTGTTGCTCCATACTATTTAATTTTACTTAGAACGTTTGCTGTGTCTATAAAATGTTTAAGGTTTGTAACGGTGTGTATATTTTAATTATCTGCAATAAAAATGTTTAAGGTTTGTAACGGTGTGTATATTTTAATTATCTGCAATAAATTTAATTATCTGCAATAAAATTTTTATTATTTTCTTTAAAGTACGTTTGTAATTTTTCTATATGTATTTTTTTGGGGTGTATATTTATATTTTGAATATATTTTTGATTTTTTTTAAGTGTAAAATCGGTTTGATATAGTTGGTCTATAATACTTAATTTGACTGTAGATAAGTTTTAGTAGAGTTCTAATTAAAAGCGTATAGGCAATCATATTTAGTCAGTTCGTACTGTTCTAAATACTTTTGCCTATCCTTGTTGCTTTCAAGTTCGGTAATTGAGGTGTCATTACAACGCAATAATGCACTAGTTATAATCTCATATTTATTGTTTATTGTCATAACACCATCCCAACTTAGTACCTAGGCTTTAAGTTCAATTGAATACAGACCTTTAGTTTGTAATGTTATCGCACCCGCCAATTAAAGTTGCACCATCGTAGTTCCATACGGTACTCTTCTTCAAATGCTTTTCTATGGTCACCGACAGCATAACCAATTGTACTTTTATTATATGCATAGATTAAACGCTTGCCACTGTGAGGGAGGATAAATGTCTCATTTTGGCCAAAAATAGGTCAAAAATGGCACTTTGTTTGTCTTAAATAGGTAAATAGTGGCATAGGGGGGCGGTTGTAAATGCAGGTTATGAACATTTTGGTTAACCCCCCTTATATGGGCGTTAGAGAGCGGTTAACGGTTAACGATTAAATCTCCATAAAATCATTAAAACAGTAATAATAACAATTTTTTTAAAAAGATGAAATCGTTCAAAACTACATAAACAAGAAACAGCGGAGTACTGTGGAGTTTAGTTGATTTACAACTTTTTAAAAAACAAACAAAGTGACTTTTTAAAAAATAAATCTTCAATTACAACTTTTTTAAAAGTTACACAAGCTTGTTATTTAAATTTAGTATTTTCTAAAAGATTGTATAAATGCAAATAACTCCACACTTAATAAAATTATAATAGTTGTATATAATGGTAATATAACTATCCACCAGTCCCACGCTATTATACCATCCCGTTTTAAGGCTATAAATAAAACCCCTAATATTCCTAATAAAATATTTTTTATATTTTTTATATTTTTCATGTTCTCTAATAGCTTTTTCAATAAAGTATTTACCAGCTTTAATAGATTGTTTATGTCTTTTAATAGATTCTTTCATAGCTTATTTATCTAGCTTATTTATCCCTTTAGTACTGGTTGAGTTAAGCTATCACTACTTAATGTTTTAGTCATAATTCAAGTCCTTCTTGACTTGTTGGGTTGTTTGTTTATATATTTTTATTTTGTAGGAAAAACAAAGTGAGACAAATAAAGTGAGCTTTTGGGACAAACATAGCGACCCGCAACAGTTTGCAACATAGTACAATCCTCAATAATAGATTTTATTTCTAATACTAATAATTTACTTGACTGGGATCCATTTCCCAGTATGTTCTTATATATGCAATTCACGCATAAAACATAGGAATGACATGAACAGTAAAATAATGACAATTCAAAGAAGTCTCCAAATACCTCAAACTCAATGAAAAGACGGCTTATCGTTTAACTTTGGATGGTAAATTACCTGCTTTAAAAGCTGGTGGTAGCTGGATTTTTCGTAAACCAGGAATTGATGAATGAATAAGAACACAAAACAATATGCCCAAGAAGCAGGATAAATAAACATGAATATTGCGCAAATTGAAAAAAATCTAAATGGCTTAGTAAAGGATATTGCGAAAGATAGCTTTATCTACGATCTTTTGCTGGCTTATGGTGTGCCGAAGGCAACTGTGAGCCTTCTAAAAAAAGGGAAACGCAATCTTTCAAAACGTGATGATCAAATTATTCTAAAGAAAAAACTCTTTTTCCAAGAATTAAAACATAAAACACAAGATCTTCACATTACAATTGATATGCTAAAAAGCGATGAGGCAACCCACCCGCCACACGACCCACGCTTTATTGTGGTTACAGATTATAAAACATTACTGGCTGTTGATACCAAAACAGATGATACTCTTGACATTAAAATTGACGATATCGTCAAACACCCATTCTTTTTCGGCCCATGGGCAAAGATTGAAAAAACCGCGCACGCCAATGAAAACCCTGCCGATGTTAAAGCAGCAGAAAAAATGGCAAAGATCTATAATGAGATACTGCAAGATAATGAATTTGAAACAAAAGATGACCTGCACGGATTAAATACCTTCCTGTCACGCTTGCTGTTCTGCTTCTTTGCCGAGGACACAGACAGGTATTTTTGATGAAAACGCCTTCACCAATGCCATTAGTTCCCACACGCAAAATGATGGCAGTGATTTACAACAATACCTCAACAAACTGTTTGAGGTTCTGAATACGCAATACCGTAAAGACCTTCCTGAATATCTTCATGACTTCCCATACGTGAATGGTGGACTATTTAGTAACAGCTATAATGCGCCAACATTATCTCGCCAAGCACGCAAGATGATCATTGAGTGCGGAGAGCTTGACTGGCAAAACATCAACCCTGATATTTTTGGCTCAATGTTCCAAGCCGTAGTGCATAAAGACGAGCGCAGTAGTATGGGCATGCATTACACATCTGTGCCGAATATTATGAAGGTTATTGAACCATTATTCCTAAATGAGCTGAAAGAACAGTTTGAAAAGCATTACGATAACGAAAACAAATTAAAGCAATTACTACTACGCCTTGAGCGCTTACGTATTTTTGACCCTGCCTGTGGATCTGGGAACTTCCTGATTATTGCCTATAAACAAATCTGCACCTTGGAAATACATATATTCCAGCGCATTCAAGAAATCACAACGACCCCGTCATTGCCATTTTCATGCATATCTCTCTCTCAATTTTATGGTATAGAATTAGACGATTTTGCGCATGAGATTGCCATTCTTTCCTTATGGTTGGCACAACACCAAATAAACGTAGAGTTTAAAAATATTTTTGGGCGGGCAAACCCGACTCTTCCATTAAAAGAAGGCGGAAAAATTGTGTGTGATAATGCCACCCGCGTACCGTGGGAAGATGTTTGTCCAAAGGATAAAAATGCGGAGATCTATATTTTAGGTAACCCGCCTTATTTAGGTGCGCTTTTCAAAACGATGGACAAAAAGAGGATGTGAGTATCGTTTTTAAAAATGTCATAAGTGGCTACAAAAGTTTAGATTATATATTTTGCTGGTTCTACAAAGGGGCAGAATACATTAAAGATATAAATGCTCAGCTAGCATTTGTTTCCACAAATTCCATATGTCAAGGTGTTCAAGTAGCCATTCTTTGGCCATATATAAAATCACTTGATATAGAAATTGGCTTTACTCATCCAACATTTAAATGGACGAATAATGCTAAATCAAACGCAAATGTTATTTGTTGCATTGTTGGATTGAGAAACTGCAGCAAGAACCCTAAATATATTTATAAAAATAATATAAAATCAATTGCAAAAAATATCTCATTCTACCTAAAAGACACACCAGATATATTTATAAAAACATCAAAAATACAGATATCAAACCTTCCTAAAATGGATTCCAAAAGCATGGCAAATGATGGGGGTAATTTAATTATTCAGCCGGAAAAATTTAAAGAGATAATTACAAAAAATCCCAAGGCTAAAAAATATATTAAAAAATTCTTAGGGGCTAAAGAGTTCATAAATGGTATTGATCGCTACTGCTTATGGGTTGATAAAAAAGATTCACAAGAACAATTGTTTCAAGAATTATTCTCTGTTAATATTCAAAACTGCAAAGAATACAGAGAAAACAGTCGTAAACAGTTTACTAGAAACCTAGCAAATTATCCGTATAGATTTGCAGAGGTACGGCATCAAAAAGGTCAATCAATTATAATTCCACGTGTCTCATCAGAAAGGCGAAAATACATCCCATGCGGTTTTCTTGATGATGAAACGATTATCTCTGCTGCCTTAGCTATATATAATGCGGAAGAGTATATATTTGGAATAATTAATTCTAATATTCATATGGTTTGGGTACGTAATATTGCAGGCCGATTAAAAACAGACTACCGATATTCAGTAGGTATTTGCTACAACACATTTCCTGTGCCTACCCTTACAGATAGACAAAAAAGTTCCATCCGTGGGTATGTTTATAATGTCTTAGATGAGCGCGAGAAGCATTCTGAAAAGACCCTGGCTCAGTTGTATGACCCAGAAAAATGCCCGATGGTTTACGCCAAGCGCATCTCAACCTGGATCTCGCTGTAGAACGTTGCTACCGCTCCAAACCTTTCATCAGCGACGAAGACCGCCTAGAATACCTGTTAAAACTCTACGAAGAAATGACAAACAAAGAAAAAATGGGAGAATTATTATGAACCGTTGGGACGATCAATTTCAGAAACATGAAATACACGACACATTAAAAGAGGCCAGTGATCTAATTAGTACTGAGTTCGATGATATAAGCAGTGAAAAGCAATCTGAAAAAAGGCGTATATTGAAGGTTGTCTCAGCATACCAAAATACGCTTTTACAACTTGACCCTGAGCTTGTGCCTTACAATGTTTTAGATGATTTAAATAGCGAAATATGCTCTAAAGGTATTTGGGATGAGCTTAACAAATACAGTTCTGAAGGAGATTATCAACACCTAATAAACGCCAACGATGAGATCACCAGTAATTTAGGTCAACTATCTCAACTTTTGGCTATTGCAAAGAAATCTGTAGCAGAAAAACCAATAAAAGGGCTTGAAAAATCTTTAGATGCATTTGCAAAGGCAATTGATACAAAAAAAGTGGCCTTGGAAAAAGATATAGAAAGCATAGACTTAACAGTGAAGACTCAACAAGGTAAGCTTGAAGAACTTTCTGATAACATTACTACAAATAAGCAAGAAACAAATACTTTAATAACATCATGGCAAGACCAGCACTCAAATGCTCAACATAAAAGAGCCGACGATTTTTCAGCGTGGCAAAAAGAAATTGAAGCTGAAACCAAGACCTCTGTTGATAGCCTTATAGATAAAAGATCAAAGAAACTAGAGGAAAGCCAAACAAGCTTTAATGAAAAAATTTCTACGTATATTACAAAAGCAAAGGATAAGTATGCAGCAATACTAAATTTATATGAAATAGTTGCTGGCGGCTATAAGAAAAATGCTGACGATGAAAAAGATGCAGTAAATTTTTGGCGTTGGGGAGCTATTATTTTTATTATATTAACTGCAGGGTGGACTGGATTTTCCTATGTAACAGGAAGCACTACATCAGCAGATGGAAGTCTCCTTATAGGTCAAATTATAAAAGCTTTTTCAGTAACAGGTGTCTTATCATTTGGGGCAGTTTATTCAGCCAAACAATCTAACGGGCATAGAGAGAACGAAAAGCGCACACGGTGGTTTGCACTAGAAGTGAATGCCATTGATCCATTTATAGCATCATTAAATGAAGACGATCGAAAGGCACTGAAAAACAAACTATGTGAAAAGCTTTTTGGACAGCAAGAAATTGGAACCGATGCAGAAAAAGTAATTGATGAACATGCGTATAGAGTGCTTGTTAAAGGAATAATAGATATATTAAAAGCAAAATAAGGAGGTTTCTAATGCCTAACATCGTAGACGTCACATATGCCCACAGACAGGGGAAAGCACCCGCACAAACAATCTGGGGATGCGGGAAATGCAGGAACGTGCTTATTCAGCGCGTGATGCTCAGTATCTATTGCTGAAAGCTCCACCAGCATCTGGTAAGTCCCGTGCGTTAATGTTTATTGCGTTAGATAAACTCCGTAACCAAGGTGTTAAAAAAGCTATTGTAGCCGTACCTGAGAGATCTATTGGAGGATCATTTGGCGATACTGACCTTAAAGAATACGGCTTTTTCGCAAGCTGGTATCCAAAAGAAGAATATAACCTTTGCACTGCTGGTGGCGATAAAAGCAAGGTAAAGGCATTTATACGCTTTATGGATAGTGACAAAGATATCCTTGTTTGTACACACGCAACGTTACGCCTTGCCTTTGATCAAATTGATGAGAGCAAGTTTAATGATTGCCTGTTGGCGATTGATGAATTCCACCATATATCAGCTGATAAAGAAAACAACCGCCTTGGTACACTTCTCCATTCAATCATGAATAAATCTAACGTTCATATTATGGCGATGACAGGTTCATACTTTCGTGGCGATTGCGTACCTGTTCTTGCCCCCGATGATGAGGCCAAATTCACCAAGGTTACCTATGATTATTATGAGCAACTTAATGGTTACGATCATTTAAAATCGTTAGGCATTGGTTATCATTTTTATCAAGGTCGCTATATCAGCGCTATTAATGAGGTGCTGGATACGGATAAAAAGACAATCCTGCATATTCCTAATGTGAATGCTGGTGAATCTACAAAAGACAAATATCAAGAAGTAGATGCTATTTTATCCAAAATTGGGGAAGTTGAACGTCAGGATAACAAAACGGGAATTATTTACCTTAAGCGCAATACTGATGGCAAAATTCTTAAAATTGCCAACTTGGTAGACGAAACAGGCCGTGACTGTGTGCAAAAATATCTACGCAATATTGACGGCCCAGGTGATATGGATTTAATTATTGCGCTTGGCATGGCAAAAGAAGGCTTTGACTGGCCATGGTGCGAGCATGCGTTAACTGTGGGATATAGAGGATCTTTAACTGAGGTGATTCAGATCATCGGTTGTTGTACCCGTGATAGCGATAATAAGACACATGCACAATTTACTAACCTTATTGCCCAGCCTGATGCTAATGATGACCAAGTAACATTATCAGTAAATAATATGTTGAAAGCCATCACCTGCTCCTTGCTGATGGAGCAAGTTCTGGCCCATAACTTTAATTTCAGAACTAAGCTATCCGACGATGATGTTGCTAAATCAGGCGAAATTATAATCCGTGGTTTTAAAGAGCCAACATCTAAGCGTGTAAAGGATATTATTGAATTAGATTTGAATGATCTTAAAGCCACTATTTTACAAGATGACAAGATAAATAGGGCGCTTCCGGGTAATGTTGACCCAGAGGTTATTAACAAAGTGATGATCCCTAAAATCATTAGAATAAAATATCCTGATCTTACAGATGCTGAGGTTGAAGAACTTCGTCAATATGTTGTTGTGGATGCTACCATTAAAAATAGTAAAATCAAAGAAACAGGAGATAAAAAATTCATCCGTATAGCAGGTAAATTCATCAATATTGATGAATTACATATTGACCTTATTGATACAATAAACCCATTCCAAAAAGCCTTTGAAATTTTGTCTAAATCAATAACGACTAAAGTATTGCGTGTTATTAAAGATGCTGTTGATGCCACCCGTATTCAAATGACAAGTGAAGAAGCCCAAATGTTGTGGCCTAAAATAAATTTTTTTATGCAGAATAATAATAAGCAAGAACCTAATATTAATTCGGTTGACCCATTAGAAGTAAGGTTGGCTGAGGCGTTGATTTATCTTCGAAACCAGCGCAGACAACAAAATTTATAATGTAGGATTAAAAAGTTGGATAAAGAAGATTTATTAAAACTGATTAAAGATGACGATCTTGGCCTTTTAAAGGTTAAGCCGAAGCAATCTGCCGACGCAACTGAAGATGAACGTTTTAAGGCCTCGTTTGAAGAAATTAACAAGTTCATAGATAAGAACGGACGTGAGCTGGAACCAAGAAAAGAAGGGTATATGACAGAGCATATGCTTTTTGCCCGTATTGTAGGTATTCGTGAAAATAAAAAGAAAGTTAAAAAGTTATTGCTGTTGGATAGGCATGGATTGCTCAAAAAAAAAGTGAAAGAAATAAAATCCTTGAAGGATATATTTGATGACGATGAATTTGGCATCTTAGATACTGGAGCAGAAAGCATTTTTGACCTTAAGCACGTAGCTAAAAAACCAAGGGCAGAAGTAGATTATGTCGCTAGACGAGCAGCATGTGATGACTTTGATAAATATGAGCCTCTCTTTATAAAGGTACAAAATGAGCTGCGTGAAGGCACGCGAAAAATTAAAAAATTTAATTGTAAAGATGAAAGTGTCAAGGCTGGTAATTATTACGTTTTAAGCGGCGTATTACTCTATCTAGAAAGCATAGATATTAGCTCGGAAGAAAAAATCATCGATGGCAAACGTTTTTACAAGAATGGTTGCACAAAATGCATATTTGAAAATGGTACTGAATCAAACATGCTCTACCGTTCTTTGGCAAATTCTCTCTATAAGGATGGGCGGATCGTTACTGAAACAAATGATACTGTAAAGGAAGAATTTTATACAAAGATGAGTGGTATTACAGAAGAAGATGACGCCACTGGATATATATACGTCTTATCTTCCCTAAGCTCTGATCCAGAAATACAGGCTACTCAAAATCTTTATAAAATAGGGTTTTCTCACACCCCTGTTGAGGATCGCATCAAAAATGCAGAAAATGAACCAACGTATTTAATGGCGGCAGTTCATATTGTCACTGTATTCCAGTGTTATAATATGAACCCTCAAAAGCTAGAGCAGTTGCTTCATACATTCTTTGGTTCGGCGTGCCTTAATATAGATATTTTTGATAAAAATGGCCAGCGCCATACGCCACGTGAATGGTTTGTGGCCCCGCTAAACATTATAGAAGATGCGATCAATTTCGTCCTTAATGGTGAGATTATCCATTGCAAATACGATCCTGAAATACAAAAAATTGTGGCGAGATAAATATGTGGTTAATTGCTACTGGATAAATATGTGGTTAATTGCTACTGGATAAATATGTGGTTAATTGCTACTGGATAAATATGTGGTTAATTGCTACTGTTTGCATTATTTTTTCCTAATTAATATGATAAATATGTGGTTAATTGCTACTGTAAATATGTGGTTAATTGCTACTGAATATGTGGTTAATTGCTACTGTTTGCATTATTTTTTCCTAATTAATATAAAGTGGTGATTGGATAAGTTCTTTGTTATTAAGGCAATATTATATCGTCAACCGCTGCTATTCGTTTTATTACACCGGCGTTAACCCCCTGTTAGATTCGCCACAATCGCCCATTTAGGGTTGACCAACACAATATCCTTGCACCAAATCTATATATTCCATAAATAACAGTATTTTATTGGGGTGAACTGCTTCATCTAAAATAACTATTTAAAATATAATAAGATCCTTTCAATGATAAAAATTTGAAAGGATTTTTTTATGTTAAAAAATAAAACAATACATATATTTAAAGCTGGTACCCACACAGACATGACGGGCAAGGTTATTGAATTTAGCAATGATGCGGTGGCAAAGATTTAACGCGAAAAGTTCAGCCCCTATTGTCGTTGGTCACCCAAAAGACAACATGGCGCACCTGCACCAGCATTTGGCTGGGTAGAACAGTTGAAAGTTTAGAATGGTGCTGTTTAAGGGGTCGTGTGGTGTGGACTGAAAAATCCGCTGAAATTTGAAATGGCGTGCCAATTTTAAAACGGTTAAGGGACTGTAAAATTAAAGTGAGACAAATAAAGTGATCTTTTGGGACAAACATAGCGACCCGCAACAGCCACAGCAGGGCAGGGGGGGTGAAATAAGTTTGGTCAAACTGCTTAATCTTAAACCCTAGTATTTTAGTCATTTACCCGTCTTCAGTCATATAGTTATTAGTATAATCCTTACTCGTTATTTGCGTCATTTTAAGCAAATTACCATAGGATTTTTGGTTAACCAATAAGGTATCACTACCCTTTTTATTAATATCAGCATCAAGAAACGTTTCTTTTAACTCTACTAAATGATTGAATGATAACGCCGTTGAACCGTCTCCGATTTTATTCCCAACGGGTGTACGATCTTTTGCCACGTTAAAGATCAATTTATCGCGTTGACATGCCATAGCATTACCAAGAACAGAGATATTTGCATCTTTTAAGCAACAGTAGTTTGTGCCTGTTCTAAGTCATTTACTGCCATATCTAAGGCGTAAACTTTTAGTGGGTAAATTACTTTGCCACGTGTGAATGCCGTTGTAGCTATAAGGACTACCCATAGTTGTATCTACTACTTTAGCCATTTCAGTTGCCCCTGTTATAGAACGTGTCATTGTCCGTAATAACGCCTAATGCAACAGTTACTGTTTTATCTAGTTGTTGGCCGTTTGTTTCGTAAGATTTATGTACTAACTTAGCATATTCCTCTTGTGAAAATTGTGATATTGCTACCATGTTTTAAATCCCTTTCGTTTGTATAAAAAATACTCATCAATTTTAAGTCTCCGAGTCAGCTGTAGACATGTATATCTATTGTTATTTGCCAATAAAAATACTATATGTGGTATTTAATATATTATCTGCTAGATAACTTTTTTAGATAATGCGGGTCACCGAATTGCTTAATATCGTCATCACCCTTGTCAGAGTTATCACCAGCAAGTATTATCTTTTATCTTTACTTCACTTGTTTTTGCAGATGTATGCAAAAAAAACTTGCGTTATTATAAGAAAAGTGGCAAAACAATCTTACCAATTTATTGAATTGCCTTCCTGGCGGAATTGGTAGACGCAACAGACTTAAAATCTGTCGCTCTTTATGGGCGTGCCAGTTCAAGTCTGGCGGAGGGCACCATTAAAAACCCAAGTTCAACCTTGGGTTTTTTTATTTTAAAAACGACAGTATATTTTAACCCCATGGTATCCTTATAAAATAGCAGAAAACATAGGTATTATTAGAATAATTATTTATAATTATATTCATTATTTTATCGCTATATTTTTTTGCTTAATTGTTGTAAATTGTTGTAAATTGTTGTAATTTTACGATTATTTTACGATTATTTTACGATTATTTTTGTATTATTGAGGGAAATATGGCGAGTATTAGAAAAATAGGAATAAAATGGTTAGCAGAAGTACGCCAATCTTATCCTAAATTTTACAAATCTAAGCGTTTTAATACAAAAAATGCTGCCATGCAATGGGCAATAGACCTGGAAGCTAGCTTAGGACAAACAGGAAATATACTTCACCGTACATTTGCCGATGCATTAATGCGTTATAAGACAGATATAAGTCCCAACCATAAAGGAACTAAAAAAGAGATTATTCGCATAGACAAGTTGTTACGCGAGGACACCATACATAGCAAAGTAGATGTTAATATATATAGTGCTAACCATCTACAAGATCATATCGATAAAGCTTTGAAGTATTTAAAGCCTGATGTGGAAACATATTAATTATATTTGGAAGTGGAGTTCCAATACACCATTTACCCCTGAATTAAGACTACCCAAGAAAGGTGCGCCACGGGATAGGTTGATATCACCACAAGAAATTAAATTGATATGTGAGGCTTTGTTTTACGATATAGGTAGCCAACCTAGTGATACCCGTGATTATGTAGCTATAGCATTCTTATGGGCGCTGGAAACCGCCATGCGCCAAGGGGAGATATTTAATTTAACTTGGGACAATGTTTATGTTGAAGATCGCTACTGCCATTTGCCTATTACTAAAAATGGCTCCGCACGGAATGTTTCCTTATCTGCTAAGGCAATTGAATTGTTGGGGTTGCTTAAAGTTGATAGTGATAGCCACGCTGTCTTTCCAATCAATCAAGGTAGTGCGGGGCAGATATTTAGACGTGCAGTACAATTAGCTGGTATAGATAATCTGCGATTTCACGATAGCCGCCATGAGGCCATTACTAGGTTAGCTAGCAAGTTAAATGTGTTAGAATTAGCGCGTATGGTTGGGCATAATGATATCCGTAGTTTACAAATATATTACAATGCCCACGCCAGTGAGATAGCGACTAAATTATAGGGCTAAATAATATCTTAAAAACGACTAAATTTAAGTCTTTGTTTTTATTGTTTTTTTAAGTTTTAATTTTTTTAAAAATCGTAAATAATTTACAAATAATGTCATTTTAAGTATTTTTTCTTTAGTTGTAACTATTGAATTATATAGGTTTTTTAACATTGTTTTAAAAATTGTCAATGACTTTTTATTTTTAGCATGTAATATAAAGCTATATTTACATGGTTACAAAGTTACATTGGTTACATATGAATTTTTGGTTGTTTTTTTACATAGTATGTCTTTTGTTTTAAAGTTATTCTGCAATTTAGGTGTAAGTTAACTTAAAAACTATTACTTGATTTTGTTTTTGGTAATTTTGTCTTTTGCTTCTAAAAATGATGAAGCAAGTATGCCTGTTGGTATGGCGATTATTCCAAGTCCCAGAATACTTATGATTGTTGTAAATAATTTGCCAAAGGCAGTAATAGGATAATAATCGCCATAACCTATGGTTGTTAGGGTGATAACTGCCCACCAAAAACCATCAAAAACAGACTTGAAAACATTTGGCTGGGCGTTGTTTTCTAAAGCAAAAATAACAAATCCTGAAATAATAACTATTATTATAGTTAAGATTATAAATAGGAAAATTTGTTTAATGCATATTTTGATTGCCAAGATAAAAATATCAAGGGTTTCGCCGTACCGTAATATTTTTAAAATTCGTATTATTCTTAATAGGCGAATTGCCCGTAAAAAGTTCACGTCAACTATAAAAATTATATAAAATGGGATAATTGCTATTAAGTCAATTATTCCATAAAAGCTTAGAATATGTTTAAGAGGTTTATTGGCAATATATATTCTTGCTATGTATTCTATCGTAAAAATCACAACACTCATATAGTTGATAATTATTATTATCTTGTCTAGGGCAGCTGATTTATCGGGTATAGTTTCAAGGGCTAAAGAAGTAATACTTACTATAATCATTAATTGAATGAATATATCAAATATTATACCACTAGTAGTATTGGTGTCTTCTATGGTTGTTTTTAGATAATTTCGCATAATATTAGTGTATCATTCTTGGATTTTTAGCCATGATATAACACTTGGAATTTCTGATTTTTTAAATTCGCGTAAATTATCAATACCATAGCCAGAAAAGATATTACTGAGAATATCTGTTATTAGGATGCCTTTTTTTTCTGCTACTTTTGCAGCTGTTTTTATTATTAGTTGTAATTGTTCAGTAGTTGCGGGTTTGGTTGCCCAGCCATCAAATTGATTGTTAGTTGTCGTATTGTTATTACCTATTGTTATATTATTATTGTCTGATCCGATAGCAATGCTATTATCAATAAAGATACTGCCTGTGGATACAAAAAAATCAAGGTCAATATTATACCAATCAGCTATTTGTGATAATTTATCTAAAGGAATTAGTGATACATGATCTTCGTAACCCATATATGTAGTGTAAGGAATTCCCACTCCACTTGCCACATCTTTACCGTTGATATCTTTACTAGCGCGAATAAGTTGTAATTTTTTCGATATATCAGCAATTAAATTTACTTTATTTCTCATAATATTTCCCCTAAATTTAAAATCTTATTAAAACAATTTATTTGAATTGGTTTGGCTAATATTATTTAATAAGATAATATTATTTTAATAAATTATTGATTGGTATTCTGGAGGTAGAAATGAATAAAAACAATACAATTACTGAAGAAATATGGAGAATAGCCGATATAGCTAGGTTTATTAAATTGACGCCTACTGAGGTGAGTAGAAGAATTATTGTTGCTAAATATTTTCCTCTACCATTATTCTTGCCAGGGCAAAAAACTACTAGAGGTAAACGCTGGGTGGCTGATGAGGTTAAAGCTTGGGCCAAACAATCTTTACGAGTAAACAAATAACATATCTAAAATGTGGGTAGGATAATTATGGTCATGAATACGGAACAAATAATATCTGAACTTCAAAATATGTATAAATTTAGTCTTAGTGGGGACAATTTAATCGCTGGCGTTTGTCCTAATTGTGGTAAAAAAGAGCTATATACTTCCGCCACTAAGCCATATCAGATGGTTTGCAATCGGCTAAATAAATGTGGTTATAGTGGCAAAATTAGAGAGGTATTACCACATTTATTTGAAGATGATTTTAATAAACTAGCCCCAACAACGAGCTAAAACCCCAAGGCGTCATCACGGGCGTACTTAGAGTCTAGAAAACTTAAAATAATAGATAAGCATTTTAGTCAAGATGTGTTTATATCTAACAATCAAGCCCACACGACGGTGCGATTTAAAATAGCAAGTGGGGTTTATTGGGAGAGAATAATCAATCAAAAATCATGTGAAATTGCTGGACGTAAAGCTAATTTTATTGGCAGTTACAGTGGTAAAGTATGGCAAATTGGCAAGATTGACCCGACAAAACCAGTATTTTTTTGTGAAGGCGTATTCGATGCAATTGCACTGAACAATATGAAATTGCAAGCTGTTGCAACTATTATGTCTAGCGTTAATTATCCAAGTGAGTTTATTGCGACATTGCCCAAAACTGCACAATTAGTGTGGGCTTTTGATAATGACGTATCAGGTAAAAAGCAGGCTATCAAATTTACTGCTAAAGCACAAAAACAAGGATATAGATCTACATTAATGTTACCAATAAGTGATAAAGGTGCTGATTGGAATGACATATTAATTCAATATGGTTCAAAATGTATTCATATTTTAGCTAACCAATTACTGGCCTCACAGTTTTACAGCCCTATATTAGAACACGGATTAATAGCAGGGGCTATTACCTACGAATATGACACATTTGTTTTAAGTCATTTTAGAGGTTATTATTCTGTATGGCGTAATAAGGAGGTAGCTAAAGGCTACCAAATATCTGATGATTTACCAGCTAAGAATAATTTTTTTAGTATCATAGATGCAATTTTAAGCAATAATATTGATATATACAACAAAATTAGTTTCAATCAAATTAGCAATATAACGGCGGAAATTGGTTTTTAATTGACCTACTACTACATTTAATTTTTTGAGATTGTTGTCGATTTTATCGCTGCTAACATCACTAAGCTCGCCCAAAATTCTAAAACTTTGGAGTGCGGCGTTAGAAATACCTAAATTTTTACTGGTTTTTGCGATTTTATCTATTTGGTTAGCTGTCGATTTGAGAAAGGAAAACAAACCAGCAGAACCACCTAATATGGCAATAGGGGCTAATTTTAATCCCATAGCTAATTTGGTTTTGGTTCTCGCAGCAATTTTTTGCAAACGTTTCATGCTATTTGCCGTTGTGATTAAGTGGCTTTTTTGTTTGATTAATGATATAGATAATTTATTGCTAGCCTGGGTTAATTTATTTGTATTAATACCTGCCTTTTGTAATTGATTTTTAGTTTTATTTAAAGCCCGACCATTTATGGATAATTCAGATTTATTATGTTTTATGGCAGCGGTTAACTTAGCAATTTTATTTTCTTGTGCGGCAGTTAATTTTTTGCCCAAATTACGCTTAGAATTTAGCGCTGTTAAGGCTTGTTGGTTTTTATTGAGGCTGGTAGTTATTTTATTGTGTGATTGTTTATATTTTTCTAATTGATTTATATTATTTTTGAGCCCTTGAGTTTTTGATAATTGGCCAGATAAATTTGCTATTTTACGATTAAATCCATTTGTTACTGGATTTATATTTTTCATTTTGGCTTTAAAGATATCAAATTTTGAATTTAGTTTTTGCTGTGTTACATCTAAGTTTTTAAGCCCTGATGACATTTTATCCTTTAAATCTAATAATACTTGTAATTTAGCTTGTTTCATTTTGATTTCTCTAATTCACATGACTGCGTTTTTGTGCTTCGGTGCGATAAAAAATAATTTCGTCAACGGATAAATTATAAATGGAATCTAAATCCCAACCGAAAACTACACTAATGTCGGCAATAAAGGTTTCTATTTTTTCGGGGATTTTTCCGTTGTAGAGATAAAAAATTAGCGATTTCAGTTGATATAGCTATGAAGTCAATGGCCTTTAGGCGATTAACTTGCGAAGCGGATAGATTAGATATCTTAACTAATAATTTACATATAGCTTCGGTGTCAAGTTGTGCAATATCGGTTAATTTTAAACCACGTAGATCACCGACATCTGGTTCGCGTAATTCAATTATTTTCAGATCATCAATAGGGGTATCTAATTTATATTTTATCATTTTATGATCAACTCCATACCTGCAAATGTTAATTCCATCTTACCTTCTGCCACATTGAATTCGCCTATTTCTGTTACTACGGCATCATTTAAAATATAGGTTTGTTCTGTGTTGGTTTCCATAGAAACTTGCCCTTTGAAATCTTGAAAAAATTTAGTATCTAAATCGCCACTGTCGACAATAGTTACTTTGAAACTTGGTGCGTCTTCGTTTTTTTCCACAAAGCCAGCAACTTCATTAAAACCCATAACTGCCTCAGGTTTTTTGATGCCAAAATTAATCGTTGCTTCATTTGTTATTGGTAGGCGACCGTAGCCATCAATATTAACAGTACAAGCGGTAGTTAGTATTTGTGTCATTTTATTTTTCCTTATTTTTTAAATTATTAATTGTTAACAAATTGTAGGCGCGAAGCAAAAATTAATAGTGGATCAACGAAGTTAGGATTATCCATGATATTGACTCTGGATTTATCGTTTTGGTCTATTTCCACCATAATTGTTTTTGTGTAGTTGTCTAAATCTTCCACCCAGCCTTTTTTAAGATAATTACTGTATAAACCAATTAAAGAATTAGTTATTAGTTTAGGTGTTGTTAAGCGTTGCCCAATAGGTTGCCTTGTGCCATTTTTAGCTAATTTATAATTGGCATAGGTAATCAATAAATAATTGCGTTGAATGCGTCTAAATTGCATAACTTGTACCGGGCGGTTAATATCAAAATAGCTATTGTCTTTTATGTCGAAGGAATTAGTATTATATGTGGTGATTATCCTATCGGTTATAACCGAATTAGTAAAATCAATTTTATATGTGCTAAACCCCTTGCTTAACAGAGATTCTTTTTCGTTTAGTGAGAAATCTTGATCGTTGGTGACGCTATAACCTTTTAATTTAATATTATTGAGTGGATATCCGGCATCGTTTGACATGGAGCGTGCCATTACAGCGGTTAGGCCAGCTACATATTGGTAAAATTTACCTGTGGTTACATTGGATTTTTTTTAAGGCTGTGATAGAAATTAAGTGATGGTTATAATTGTTATTAAAGTTAGCAAAATTATCTTCAATTGCACAAAATGCTATACCCGATGTTTGCTTTA
>JAVVLW010001939.1:0-21885 GCA_034401795.1 Chaetoderma sp. LZ-2023a
TAATACCCATATCTGTTAGTTCCTTAACAAATAAGTCACGATTTTTTTCGTATCTGATAATATTACTATTTAGTTCATCATTACAATCAAATGCTTTTACCGCTGCTGACTGGCTAATTGCAGAAGCACATATAAACAAGTTAGATTGCAAGTTGTTTATTGTTTCAATCATATTGTCTGGAATAATCATCCAACCAAGTCGCCATCCTGTCATACAATAAAATTTAGAAAAACTATTTATAATAATTGCATTATCATTAAGATTAATGGCTGTTGTAGGTTTATTATTGCCAAATTCAACCCCATGATATAAATCATCAGAAATGACTCTTATATTATGTTCATCACAAAATTCAAATAATTTTTTTTGCTCATCAAATGAAAGAACTGTGCCTGTTGGATTGTTAGGACTAGCCACTATAATACCATCAATATCACCTGTTTTCATTGCTTCTTTTAACAATGAAACCGTCGGTTGATATTTATCCTCTATCGTCGACATAAGCGGAACAACTTCCGCACCAAAAGATTCTAAAATACGCTTATAACTTGGGTAGCATGGCATTGCCATTGCAACACGACATCCATGTTCAAAACAAGCTAAGAACGACAGTGAAAATGCACCAAAAGAACCTGGCGTCACAACAATTAGCTTTTGGTTAACCTCTACTGCGTATTTATCTTTGTAATGTTTTGAAATAACACTTCTAAGTTCAGGATCGCCCATTGGGTCAGTATAAGAAACTGTACTATCTCGCATACATTTAATACCGGCATCAATTACAATAAATGCGTCCATAGACCCTCGCTTAGAAATTTTAACCATCTTATTTACCTTTAATCTTATTATTTTTTATTATTAACTGATGCACGGATTAATTTATCATTAATAGCAATACCCAATCCCTGATTAGGAACAGGAGCAACAGATATTCCACTATATTTAAAATTATTTAATATATGCAAAGTATCAAATAAATTACTTGCTGCTTCTACTACATCACCGCTCTCCGATAAATTTATATCACATTTGTTACATTTACCAAACCCAATATATGCATGATTCAATTGTGGTTCTGCCATATTCATAAAAAGGGGAATGTCTGGACTATAATGTGATTTAAGTTGCCCTGGTGCAATTGGATTATTTCCTTTAACAAAAGTTTGTTCTTGCAACTTAATACCTAATACACTTTCAATATCATTAATAGCAATACCGCCTGAACGCAATAACACTGGAACATTGCCAGTCAAATCAATAATAGTTGATTCAATTCCTGTTTCACACCTACCCCCGTCAAGTATCATATCAACTTTATCAGCTAAGCTATTATAAACATGTTCCGCTTTCGTAGGTGAAATCCCACCGCTTTTATTTGCAGACGGAACACATAATGGTAAGCCATAAGCGGAAATAAGTTTAAGTGCAACAGCATGATTAGGGATTCTAACAGCAATACTGTCAAGACCTGCACACGCTAGTGAAGAAACACTACAATCTGACTTTTTATTTAAAACTAAGCTTATCGCCCCTGGTGAGAAACGATTTAATAACTTAATAGCATCTTCATTAAAATTTGCTATTGTCTTAATCATATCAATACTATCACAATGGGTGATTAAAGGATTAAATTCAGGACGATTTTTAACATTATATATATGTGCAATACTGTTTGAATTACAGCTATCTCCTGCCAATCCATATACGGTTTCTGTTGGAATTCCTATAATACCACCTTGCGATAATATGTCGCAGGCTATAATTATATTTTCATCAGTTGATTTAACTATATTATTCATTGAAATATTTAAGCATAAATGCATACATTCTTCAATAGTTTAAATAACCTTTATTATGGTATTTGTCATACAATAATGTTATAAGTTCAAAGTTATGGATATATATACAGGTGCATACTTAGAAACTTTTCAAATGATCGCAGTGTTCATTGCTTTAACTGCTGCACTATATTTTTACGCAACTGAAAAAATTTCTATAGAATTGACCTCCATTTGGGTGTTGTTATTCTTGATGGGATTCTTTTATGTTTTCCCTGTATACAATGATACAGGAAGCCCAACCTTAACGGTTAATTCTTTACTAGCTGGTTTTTCTAATCCCGCACTTATTACTGTATTTTCACTTATGATTATAGGTAAGGCACTTTCTGAAACTGGAGCATTAAAAAGTCTTTCTTCTAAATTACTAGGTTTTAACAAGAACAAACCTGTTATAACAATGACAATCGCATTATTATTAGTTGGGTTTCTTTCAGCCTTTTTAAATAATGTTCCAATGGTTATTGTATTTATACCTGTTATAGTTACATTGACAAAACGATTACGCGTGTCTCCTACTCGCTGGTTAATGCCATTCAGTTTCATAACAATACTTGGTGGCATGACAACTATCGTAGGTTCTAGTACAAACTTACTTGTATCAGGTGCAATTGAAAGTGCCGGCGAAGAACCATTTTCATTTTTTAGCTTTACTCAATTAGGGTTCGTTATGGCACTAACTGGTGGCTTGTATGTATTATTTATTTTACCTCGTATACTCCCAAATAAGAAACCACTTAAAAGTCAAAGACAAGACGTTGATGAAATTTCTCCGCTATCAGAACAGACAATCAATGGTTTAAATATACCTGGATATGATGCAGATGTTTTAGTTATTAAACGAAAAAATCAAATTTACACTCGCCCTTTTGACGAACAAATACTAGCTAAAATTATAGTGCCGAGTAATTCCCAATTTGTCGGAAAAACACTACGAAATGCCCGCTTAGATTTACGCCGTAATTTAACACCTGTTGGGTTAGAGCGTAATACAGGTATTTTACAAAATGGTATTATGGATATATCGCTTAAAGTTGGCGATGTATTACTTGTTGTCGGTGAACGCGAAGACATTACCGGAATTATGCACGATTTAGATTTTATTCTAGTGAAATCTTCTGCTGAAAATGTATTACACCGTCATCATGTTGTCCACACATTGGCCGTATTTGGCATAACTATTGCTGTTGCTGCAAGTGGAATATTGCCTGTTCCTATTGCTACTTTCCTAGGTGCAATTTTAATGATTTCATTTAGATGTATTTCTTTTAACGAAGCTTTAAAATCCGTTGACAAACGAATATTATTATTGATAACAACATCTCTTGCAATCGGTTTATCATTGCAAGAAACTGGTGGTGCACAAGCAATAGCTAGTAATATATTGTACTTATTTGAAAGATTCTCACCCTCTGTTATATTAAGTGTATTTTTTCTACTGGTAATGATAATGACTAATATTTTATCAAATCAGGCAACTGCGGTAATCTTTACCCCGATTGCAATTTCTCTTGCTAAAAATTTAGGTGTAGATATTAATGCATTTACTTTCGCAGTAGTATTTGCAGCGAATTGTTGCTTTGTTACCCCATTAGCATATCAAACTAACTTACTCGTAATGACCCCTGGTCAATATAGCTTCAAAGACTTCTTTAAAGCAGGTCTGCCACTTGCTATTTTATTATGGGCGGTGTATAGCATTATAGCACCAATTTATTTTAATTTTTAAAGAGTCTTTTTTGCACATGAATACTATAATTCAAACAACCGATATTGAGTTCTTCACAAAATCATTTTCAACATTTTTTGTGTTAATTGGACCTATAGATTTAGTAGTAATATTTGCGGTATTAACAGCTAAGAAAAAACCTATTGAACAAAGATCAATCGCATTAAAAGGGTGTGGTGCTGCATTTTGTATTTTATTATTCTTCACATTCTTTGGTGCTTGGTTGGTAAAAAGTATTGGCATCGGTATTCCTGCGCTAAAGGCTAGTGCTGGTTTTTTATTAATGGTTGTTGCTTACAATATGATTTTTTATACTACCTCACACGGCATTGATTACGGTAACGAAGAAGCAAAAGAAGCAAAAACAGCAGATGATATATCTATATTTCCACTCGCAACACCTCTAATTGCTGGTGCTAGTTCTATGTCAACAGCAATTTTATTTTCAACAGAAGCTATAGGATCCGTAACTCGCCATATAATGGTAATTTTATCGTTTGGCTTAGTAATTTTAATCACATACATATTATTTTTAATGGCATATAAATTACAAAAAGTATTAGGCGCAACATTATTAAATATAATTACTCGAGTTATGGGTATATTACTTGCAGCACTTAGCCTACAATTTATATTAGATGGATTTAAATTAGCTGGCGTTTATTAACAACCTAATTTTTATTCTCAAACAAATAAAAAAATACTCGTACTTTTTAACAAAATACATGAGTTTTTATTGCTAGTTTGCTAGTAATCATTTAATATTACATTTTATTTGTGAATATAATAATTTAATCTAATTTTCTAATGAAATGATCTTTGTTTATGAGTAATGGTAAATCTTTATTACCCAATGATATATCAGATACATTAATGCCTGATGCTAACAATGATAGTAATATGGGGCAATGCATTAATTAATGCATTTGCAAGCTTTGGTTACAACAAGGTAAACCCACCTTTAATCAAATTTGAAGACAGTTTGCTATCTGGTAATGGATTACAACATTCTAATAAAACATTTCATGGTCAACTAGGTCGTGGTGATGGTTATGTCTTAGATGAAACCAATGAACCGTCAGTTGATTTTTCGCTATATTCAGATACCTTATTATCCACAATTACACCCGATAATATTACTGAACGAATTTACGCAGGATATAACGAAGATAGAAATGTTGTTAAAAACTTGCGAAAAACAGGTAAAATCGTAATATGTGAACTGGATTCACATAAAAATTCTAAACAGTCTGCAATAGACATAGGCTGTACACATATGTTAATTAATGGAAAATAAGCGTATTATAACGCTTTATATCACGGAGAAAGTAGGAATGAATGGGTAATGTAGTAGTAGTTGGTTTGCAATGGGGCGATGAAGGTAAAGGTAAAATCGTTGATTGGCTATCTGAACGAGCTGATGTAGTTGTACGCTATCAAGGCGGGCACAATGCTGGCCACACATTAACTATTGATGGCAAAGTATACAAACTTAGCTTACTACCAAGCGGTATTGTTCGCAAAGGCAAGTTATCTGTAATTGGCAATGGTGTTGTAATTGACCCTTGGGCATTATTAGACGAAATGGAACGAATTCAATCGCAGGGTGTACAGATTACACCTGAAAACCTACTTATAGCAGAAAATGCTCCTTTAATTTTACCAGACGTTCATTCTCGTTTAGATCACGCTCGTGAAAAACTAAAAGGTGACAAGAAAATTGGTACAACTGGTCGTGGTATCGGTCCAGCATACGAAGACAAAGTCGCTCGGCGCTCTATCCGTGTTTGTGATTTATTTGACCATAGCGTTATTGAACAACGCGTTGATACATTATTATCACATCACAATGCTTTATTTAAAAGTATGGGAGAAGAATCTGTAAACCGTGATGAATTAATTGCTAAAATTAAAGAAGTTGCGGAAAAGATTAAACCATTTTCTGGTGTTGTTTGGAAACGCCTAGATGAAGTAAAAAAAGCAGGTAAAAAAATATTATTTGAAGGTGCACAAGGCGTATTATTGGATATTGACCACGGAACATATCCTTTTGTGACATCGTCTAATACTCACCCAGGGCAAGCATCTGCTGGTGCGGGGATTGGTGCGGATCAACTTGGTTTTATCCTAGGTATTACAAAAGCCTATACAACTCGTGTTGGTTCTGGTCCATTCCCTACTGAATTGTTTGACAATATTGGTAAGGGTCTTGGCGAACGCGGGCACGAATTTGGAACTGTGACTGGACGTTCTCGTCGTTGCGGTTGGTTTGATTCAATCCTTGCAAAGCAAGTCGCTAAGACTTGTGGAATAACTGGATTAGCATTAACTAAATTAGATGTACTTGATGGTATGGAAGAATTAAAAATATGTATAGGTTATAATGTAGATGGTGAAAAATTTGATTACTATCCATCAAATACTGAATTACAGGCTATTGCTAAACCTATTTATGAAACAATGCCTGGTTGGTCTGAAACTACATATGGCTGTCGCGATTTTAGCCAATTACCTGAAAATGCGGTTAAATACATTCATCGTATTGAAGAATTAGTTGAAACACCAATCACAGTGTTAAGTACATCCCCTGAACGCAAAGATAGCATTTTAGTTAACGACCCATTTGAAGGCTAATAACTAATTTTAAAGTTAGTATCAGTATTTAATGTGAGGGAGGATAAATGTCCAACTTTGGCCAAAAATAGATCAAAAATGGCACTTTGTTTGTATTAAATAGGTAAATAGTGGCACACGGGGGCGGTTGTAAATGCAGGTTATGGACATTTTGGTAAACCCCTTATATGGGCGTTAGAGAGCGGGGTTAACGATTAAATCTCCATAAAATCATTAAAACAGTAATAATAACAATTTTTTAAAAAAATGAAATCGTTCAAAACTGCATAAACAAGAAACAGCGAAATACTGTGGAGTTTAGTTGATTTACAACTTTTTAAAAAACAAACAAAATGATTTAAAAAAAAAATCTTCAATTACAACTTTTTTAAAAGTTACACAAGCTTGTTATTTAAATTTAGTATTTTCTAAAAGATTGTATAAATGCAAATAACTCCACACTTAATAAAATTACAATAGCTGTATATAATGGTAATAGAACTATCCACCAGTCCCACGCTATTATACCATCCCGTTTTAAGGCTATAAATAAAACCCCTAATATTCCTAATAAAATATTTATTTTATTTTTTATATTCTTTATGTTTTTTAATATCTTTTTCAATAAAGTATTTACCCGCTTTAATAGATTATTTATGTTTTTTAATAGATTATCTCATAGCTTATTTATCCCTTTAATACTGGTTGAGTTAAGCTATCACTACTTAATGTTTTAGTCATAATTCAAGTCCTTCTTGACTTGTTGGGTTGTTTGTTTATATATTTTTATTTTATAGAAAAACAAAGTGAGTCAAATAAAGTGATCTTTTGGGACAAACATAGCGACCTGCAACAGTTTGCAACATAGTACAATCCTCAATAATAGATTTTATTTCTAATACTCATAATCTACTTGACTGGGATCCATTTTCCAGTATGTTCTTATATATGCAATTCACGCATAAAACATAGGAATGACATGAACAGTAAAATAATGACAATTCAAAGAAGTCTCCAAATACCTCAAACTCAATGAAAAGACGGCTTATCGTTTAACTTTGGATGGTAAATTACCTGCTTTAAAAGCTGGTGGTAGCTGGATTTTTCGTAAATCAGGAATTGATGAATGGATAAGAACACAAAACAATATGCCCATTGAAAAATTTGCGAATGTGTTTCAAGAGCAACTATTGATGGTGTACTAAAAGTACCATGGAGTATTTGGTAACCAAATTATAGCTTAAATTATTATGAGCTTTTTTTGTTACATAATGAACTTAACGAACTATAATAAATTGTAAATACCTTTACAAATTCAAAAATTAAAAACAAAGGAGAAAAAATTATGGCTAAAATTATCCACTGGTTACAGCAAAATTTTTCTAGTTTGTTAGCTAGTTTGTTAGTGATGTTTTTATTATATACTTTCCCCAAGATAATGTTGGTAATTCTTTATGCAATGATTTTACCGGTTTTAATTTGCTATATAGCACATTTCTTTAATAAACTAATGTTATTAAAAGATGTAGAAATGTTCTTTAAAAATGAACCAATTATAAGTCTATTATTAAGTCTATTCTTTAAAGGGCTCTTTATGATTGTGTATTTTTTGGGAATTATGGTCTTGATGAAACTTTGGTAAAATAAAACGGAGAAATAATTATGGCTAAAAAAGTAAAATGTAGGTCGTGTGAAGATAAAGATATATTTTGTTGTAGTATATGTGATGATTATAATAATAAAAGAAACATAGAAAAATTTATATCCTGGTTATATATCCTGGTTAGTGGAGCATTTTTTGCTTTGGTGGTCATATCTTTTTTCGTCTTCCCTATGGGAACTATAATTAAATGGTTATTCGTATTATTTCTACTTGGCAATCTAAATAGTTACTTAAAAGTAATAATAACTAATATAAACAAAGATTTCTCACATTTTGAGACATTAATTTTAGCGCTCATCAGTATATTACTTGGGTACGGCCTGTATTTGATGTATATAGGTGATCGTTGGTAAAAAAAACGGAGAAATAATCATGGTTAAAATTAAAACTTGTAAGTGGTGTCAAAATGAACCAATGGATTATTCTAGTGTGTGTGATGGTTGTAATACAAGAAAAAAATGGGGTGAAAATATATTAACGTCAGTTTATCTGTTCATTACGATGCCTATACTTGCCCTTTGGGTAATACCAGTGCTTTACACATGATTTGGACCTTTTTTAGACGTTAGGTTACCGTTCTTAATGCAATTATTATTCGTCGGCACAAAACCATATTTCTTCGTTACTTCAGTATGTCTCATCGTCTTCTTAGTGCCATTGGTTTTAGGTGCTTTAGTATTAAAAATATCAGATGTCTTTGGGCTTTCAAAACTAATTCAAAAATTATGGCTAAAAAGGTAAACTGTAAGTCGTGTAAAAATAAATCAACTATAAAGATGTTATTGAAAGGTAAACCAATTATAAAGATGTTATTGATAGGGTTACTTTTTATATTCACTGTGCACATAATGGTTCGGGTTGTTTAAATCATAACGAATAACTCGCTATGCAGTTTAAAAACTTAAATGATAAAAAGGATAAATATAATGTTAGAAAAAAATTTCAAAAACTTACAGTTACTAATTTTAGTTTTGTTAGTGATATTCTTTTACTGCTTATTGAAAGAATTGAAAGAATTTCACGTCTTATCGGAAGAAAGTAACCGCTCATTGGAAAAAATTAACCGCTCATTGGAATACATTGACCGCTCATTGAATTCAATTAGACTGCCATTTTAAGGAACCATTAAGGAGATACTGACCAAACAGCGCCCTAACCATGGGACTCTATGTACTTATAACATTAACTATGTTTAAAGCCACAGGTTGCTTATTTACTTATCTTAGCTAGCTAGTGTCCAACAAACTCATCGCTTAATGGTGGGGTATTAAAATGGCATGCCAATTTTGAAACGGTTAAGGGACTGTAGAATCAAGGTTGGCCAAACAAATCGAACTTTTTGGCCAAATAGAGCGAACCACAACAGCTTGTTATAGCTTTTGTTGCGTAGTCATAAAAAACTCTTATTGCATTTGGGCTTTTCTTTAAATAAACAGTATTTTTTTTGTTGGGGTCATATAAACAGGATTTCCGTGATGTTCGTAGCCAGCAAATTTTCTATCAATAACATTTACTAATTTTTTGCATATGGAATCGGAATATTCTTTATTATAAAAACAAGTCCTCTTGTCCCAAATCCTAATGGTGTTCTTTGCACATAGTCGGATTTATCAAGAATCCTGTAAATCAGGTGTAAATATTGGATAATAAAAATGCATATCCCCAATTCTTGGTGCGCCAAATGCATATGTTGTACTAAGTGAATCTGTTGCTAAGTATCTTGTGGCAATAATTGCAAGAGATCCACCTAATAAATGATCTGTAATATAAAGTTTAGTCCTAATATGGACACGATCACCGCTAGGGGCGCTTACCAAGTTAAACTTCAATCATCGTTTTAAAATAAATATGAAATTATCTTTTTTAATCTTTAAAACCCTCAGCATATTAAGCTTTGTTGAGGGTTTTTGTTTCTTTACAATAAAATACTACCGAATCAACAAATGAAGTAATTTTTAATTATTAAAACGCTATATTTTTACTAATATTATTTAAAATACTCCTATTTATGTAATTATATTACAAATATTTATAAAATATTGCAATAAATGAAGAAATAGGCATGTTTTTCCTTGCGTTGATTGTCTTTTTTCGTCAAAGTGTAATAAAGTTAATAAATAAGTGATTCTAAATATAATATGAAGAATTGCCCGTTTGTTAAAAAAGAATAAGAAATCAACCTAATGTTTATTTCAAGTGGTGGGAAAGCTATTGATAAAAAGGATAAATGTTACGACACAGAAAATAATGACTGGTGCAGACATTGTATTAAAGGCGTTAGTTGACCAAGGGGTGGATATTATCTTTGGTTATCCTTGGGGGTGCGGTTTTACCTATATATGATGCATTATACGATCACCCAAAAATTAAACATATTTTGGTTCGCCACGAACAAGCCGCACTTCACGCCGCTGAAGGTTATGCCCGTTCAACTGGTAAGGTTTTGGTGTGGCACTAGTAACATCTGGCCCTGGTGCAATAAATGCTGTTACTGGTTTAACAGATGCATTGCTTGATTCAATTCCACCAGTTGCTTGCTTCATTTTTTCTGTAGTTTGTTCATTAGCTTGACTACGTGCATCACGCAACGCAATTAAAATTAAATCTTGCAACATAGCTTTATCGTTTAAAGTTACTTCGTCAATCTTAACACTTTCAAATTCACCTTTACAGTTCATAACAACTTCTACCAAATTGCTCAGAGATTTACCTGTGACAAAAGTATTATTTAACTCTTGCTCAACTCCAGCAATATTTTCTGTCATCTGCTTTGCTTGTTGCATTATACCACCAAGATTTTTAAATATCGTCTACACCATTCACATTTGTAACTACCGCATTAGGAAATTGAGACTTTACCATCTTAACCAATGAAAGATTATCAGCCTGTAATAGTATTTCTTTTTCTTTATTTAAATCATTTTCTTCTAAAGTTTCTTGACCGCCATCAGTAGTAATTTCAAGAGTCCAATCTTCGCCAAAATATTTTTTTATCACACGATGAATTGATGCTTTTTCATCACGACTAAAATCATCTAATTGTAAAATAATTAACGGCGCTTCATAGCTAACTAATTTTGCCAAGGAATAAATTTTATTTCCAAGTATAGGTGATTTACCTTGCAATATTTCAACCCAATCAACAAATGTTTCTGGGCGAGAGTTACCTTCCATTACCACTGGCGTTAAAATTGGATATTCATTAACATCACTGTTATTTTTTTCTGTTGAGATATTTATTTCAGATCCAGATAACGGTTTTTGCGTAGAATCTAAAAATCCTGCAGATGCTTTATCGTTAGTGTTATTTTTAATAATCTTTGGCAAACATGTATCCGCGTTAGTCCCGCTACTATTATTAATTGGTGCAGGATTATTGGGATCCGTCATCTTTTTTACCAACGATTCCGGCGTTGGCAAATCAGTGGAATACATTAACCGAACGGCAACCATTTCAAGTGCCATTATACTTCGTTCCGCCAATAGAACCTCTTCCAAACCTTTATTTAATATTTGCCAAGTACGAGTAAGTACAGCCATTGATAGTTTTTCAGCCATATCTTTACCTGCATTTTTTTCAATTTCAGGTGTACTAGGGTCGCTTGCTAATGCAGGCGTAACCTTAAATCTTGTAAGCCACCAAGTAACATCCATTAAATCTTGTAAAATAACAACTGCTTCTGCACCAGTGTCATATAAATCATGAATTTTTTGTAATGCATTTTGCGCATCACCACGCATTAATAAATTGTACAAAGTATATATTGCTTGTCTATCAGCAAGACCAAGCATACTTATCACCCCGTCAATTGTTACTTTTTTATTATCTGATAATGCCAACGCTTGATCAAGAATAGACAGTCCATCACGCACAGAACCATCAGCAGATCGAGCAATTATACGGATTGCATCGTCGTCTACTTCAAATCCTTCTTTTACCGTAATATCTTTATAGTGTTCAAATAAATCGTCAACACTAACACGGCGAAGGTCAAAACGCTGACATCTTGATAAAATTGTTACTGGAACTTTACCAATTTCTGTTGTGGCAAAAATAAACTTAACATGTGCAGGTGGTTCTTCCAATGTTTTCAACAATCCATTAAAAGCATTTTTAGAAAGCATATGTACTTCGTCTAAAATATATATTTTATATCGTGCCATATTCGGTGCATACTGTGTTGATTCAATAATTTCACGGATATCATCAATACCCGTGTTAGAGGCAGCATCCATTTCCATAACATCAATATGACGACCTGCGTCAATATCAGTACAATGACAACATACACCACAAGGTTTTGTCGGCAGATTACCATTTGCATCAACCGCATCACAATTAAGAGCCTTAGCAACAATTCTTGCAGTTGTTGTTTTACCAACGCCACGAACACCTGTAAGCATAAACGCTTGTGCAACACGGCCTGTTTTTAAAGCATTAGTTAGCGTACGAACTAATGCTTCTTGTCCAATAAGACTGTCAAAATTCATAGGACGATATTTACGAGCAAGTACACGATATTCACCGTCTGCATTTTTAAGCGCAGTAACAGGATTAGATATAGATGGTTGTTGTAAAGATTCAGACGTCGGTTCAGATACAAGTTCTGATATTGTTTCAGATGCTTCAGTAATAGACGAATGAGAAGAGTTTGCAACCGATTCAGCAGACTGTTTCACTTCATCATTTAATAAAGCATTGTCATCAGTTTCAAACTCAGCCTTATCCAATAATTCTGTTGGTGATTCTAAATTTATTTCTAAATCATTATTTTCAGTATCATTAATCATTTGAACAGTATAGCAGCACACTGTTACTTGGTAAAGCAACAACTTACCTTACTAGTTATTTTTTCTAATATTTTATTGATTGTTTTGGAAAAAGGTGGAAGCACAGCAATAACCCAAATGCAAACTTACTGTGGCTGCTTCCTTTCGGATCTAACCAATTCAACAAGCGATCTGTCTACCGCCATACTTCCAAATGCTTTATCGCTAAATTCTGGATAAATTGCAAGAAAAATTTAGTATTGAGCAAGAAACAAAGGAAAAAATTAAACTTTCTCTATATTTTATACATAATAATTTTATACTTTATTATCAGTAATTATTATGATTCTTATGAAACTTCTTGTTTCTCTTCAATTTTTGGATGACGAATTCCAGCTTTCTTTACTGGCGTTACCATTTTTGTAATAACATCCATACCCAAATTACCTTCGTTATCTTTTTTTGTATTTATAGAATTTCCTTTATTTGCCTTATCTATAGAAGATTTCTTTTTTACAGTAGGTTTTCCAATGTTATCATTTGCATCAAATGTTGAGACTTCTTGTACTTCCGTTACTGAGTTTTCTTCTTTAACAGGTGTAGGGTTGGCAATATTATATTCCACAAGCATACGAGAAAAATGTTCTGCAAATTGAAACAAAGTTTCCGCATGAACCCTATCACCCGCAATCATAGATTCCTGCGCCGCTGTTGAATATTTATCAACTATTTGTACGGCTGTACCACGAATTTTACCTAATGGCCCAATAGAATTATACTGTGAATACAGTGGATTTAAATTTTTTCCACCATTATTAGGGCTATTACGGTTATTATTTCTGCTATTGTTATTATTACGACCACGACGATTGTTATTTCTCATAAAACTTCCTAAGTAAATTAGTGCAAATCAAATTACATTATATGTAGTGCAATTTTAAATTGCCTGCATTGGTTTATTTCTATAATCTTGAAAACATATGATAAAGATCTACTAAATTAAACGATTATCATTCATGACGCATGATATATACATTATTCCACATATTACAAGCATTTTTTTCTAAATTAATAAATAAAACTAGTTATAAGACTGTACTCTATTGATTCCGTATAAGTCTTTAACCGTTTTAAGTAGTGTAAAATTATTGTTTTTGAATATATTTTCCACACTATTTTCTTGATTGATTCCAAATTCAACGACAATAATACCATTATTAGTAAGGTATTCCTTTGCCCTATTAGAAATTTCACGATATGAGTCAAGACCATCGTCACCACCAGCAAGTGCCAACATTGGATCATACATCTTTACTTCAACCATTAAATCATCAATACCAGTATTTGTTATATATGGGGGGTTTGAAACAATAATGTCAAATTTTTGCTTATCAATACTATTCCACCAATTGCTTTCAATAAAATCACACCGACTGTTTACGCCGTTCATAATTGCATTATATGATGCAACTAATAATGCTTCCGATGAGATATCAACACCTAATCCAATTGCATTTTTATACTCACTTAATAAACTTATAATTATGCAACCACTTCCTGTACCTAGGTCTAATATTTTTAATGGTTTTTCTATATCAGGAACTGATTTAAGAACTGTTTCAATTATTGTTTCTGTATCTGGTCGTGGCGATAACACATCTGTTGTAATTTTAAATTCACCGTTCCAAAAACCCCTGCTACCTAGCAGTAAGTCAACTGGCTTACCATTTTTACGCTGTTCACATAAATTTGTAAAATTATCATGCTGGAGTGTATTAATTGTTTTTGATAAATGGACACTGATATCTACAATATCACAATTTAATATGTGAGCTAATAAATACTTCGAATCTAAATAGTCTATTCCCGAAGATTTGATAACATCATTATAAGTAATCATGGTTAATTATACCTCAATAAATATTTCAAATCAAAACTTTTAAAATACATGTAAGAATGTTATATATAAATAAAACTAATATGTATGTAATTAAACTACAACATTAATTAGACTGCAACATTATCAATTTGGAAACACATAAACTATGGTAGATATATTATCTGAATTAACTGAATATTTAAACATTAAAATCAGTAAAGACATTATGAGCATTATAATAATAGTTGCAATATCATTATTATCAAGACCATTAGTATCAAAAATATTACTTGGCTGGGTGTACAAAATAATAGAGAAAACAGATACAAAAATTGATGATAAATTTCTTAATGTTATGGAAGGACCTATAAGATTTTTATCGATTCTTGTTGCAATATATTTAATCGCCGAAATGTATGTTCCATCACTAAAAGGTACTGGAGTTAGAACCTTTACTGCTGTATTTCTATTTTGGTCACTATATAATGCCACTTACCCACTGTCATCACTACTTGCAAGCAAAAGTAAATCTGTAAATAAATCACTTGTTGTATGGGCACTAAAAGTTTTAAGAGTTTTAATAATATTTATAGGAACCTCAGCTATTCTTGAAATCTGGGGAATTCAAGTTGCCCCTATTTTAGCAGGTCTTGGTATATTAGGTGCCGCTGTTGCATTAGGTATGCAAGATTTATTTAAAAACTTAATTGCTGGATTGCTTATTTTATCAGAACGCCGTTTTAGTGACGGCGAATGGATCAAAGTATCTGGAGTTGTTGAAGGCACAGTTAAAAAAATTGGACTTCGTTCAACATTAGTTTGTCGTTTTGACCAAGCTCCGATACAAGTTCCAAATACACAACTTGCTGATGCACCATTAATTAATTTTAGTCGTATGCCACACCGTCGTATTTATTGGACTATTGGTATGAAATATTCAACGACCAAAGACCAACTTAAAACTATTGTGTCAGGTATTGAAAAAATGATTAGTGGTGATAAATTTGTACCTGCTGATAAATTATCAACTTTTGTTGCTATTGAAAAATTCAATGATAGTTCAATAGACATCATGGTTTACGCATTTACAAAAACTAATAAATGGGGTGAATGGTTAAAAATAAAAGAACAGCTAGCACTAAACATTAAAGAATTAGTTGAAAATACAGGAACAGGGTTTGCATTCCCAAGTCAATCTATATACATAGAAAAATCTGGCGATGGTCCAATAATAAAATAAAGTCTAATAAAAATAAGGCCTTTCTACCAAGAATTTCCTACCAAGAATTTTTAGTATCTAAATCACTTTGTTGTTGTTCAATCCAACTAGAATTATTGTCTAATTTATTTTTCTCAAACTTCCAAAATGGGGTATCTGTTTTTAGGTAATCCATAACATAATTTACTGCACGTATACTGTCCCCCCTGTGGGCAGAGCTACAAATTACCATTACAATATCTTCCATAGGTTTAAGGATTCCCACACGGTGATGAATTCGCACTGCACGAATATCAAATTTAGACATCGCATCATTGGCAATTTTCAAAAGACATTTTTTTGTCATTTGCGGATAATATTCCAGTGTCATACTTTCCAATTTATCATCTATATCACGGACTGTACCAACAAAACTTGAAATCGCACCAACACTTAAAGCACGCACAGAATCTATTTCTTTTGCAATATCAAAAGGTTTATTATCAACAACAATACTAATGTTTTTCATTATTCACCCCCCTGTTACAGGTGGAAAAAACGCCACTTCATCATCGTTTTTTACCATACTGTCCCAATCGCAAAAATCTTGGTTTACAGCAACTCGTAATAACGATAAATCACTAAATGCATCAGAATAATTATCCCCTAATGATTTTAAATAATCAACGAGTTCAATGACAGTTGTAACAGAAAATTCTTCCGTATCAATAGTATCAAAACCTTTGCCTATCTTAGATCGCACCCACGCAAAATATAAAACTTGCATTAGCTGTATAACCCTTCAAATGGAATGTAATTAACCGTATCACCAACTGATATTTCATCATCCATCTCAATAATTTCTATTAACCCTGTTGATGAAGATACACTTGATAGCACACCCGAACCTTGTGCGCCTGATTTAACCGCATAAATATCACTATCACGATTTTCAAGAACAACACGAATAAATTCACGACGACCTAATTTTGCATTTACGGAAAAGCCTATTTTTAACGGAATACGCGGTAAATCAAAATCAATTTCTCCGCTTAGTTTCCTTAAAACAACTGTCCCCATTAATCCAAATACAACAAATAATGATACTGAATTTCCTGGAAATCCCATAAATGGTATTCCATTAATTATACCAAAACCAACTGGTTTTCCTGGTTTAATAGCAACTTTCCAAAAACTAATATTATGCTTTTTTAAAACTACTTGAATATAATCTTCTTCACCAACGCTCATTCCACCTGCTGACATAATAACATCACAAGTGGCACAACCTTTTTCAATGATTTTTGTTGTTGATTCAAGTGTATCTTCAGCACGACCCAAGTCAACTGCTTCAAAACCTAGTGACTTTATTAAACTTAGTCCCATAGGCCGATTTGAATCAAACAACATTCCATCTTCAGCTTTATTGCGTTCTGAGCCAACTTCAATAAGTTCATCGCCACTTGAAAAAAAACCGACTTTTAATCGCCTATAAACTGATAATTTATCAAAACCTTGACCTGCAAGTAATCCTATGTCCTGTGGACGCAAACGACGCCCCTTACTAAGTACTTTCGCTCCTGACATAATATCTTCACCCATATGGCGAATATTAGCATTGATTTTTTGCCCAATTGGAAGAGTAATATTTTCCCCATCAACAGATACATCTTCTTGCATGTATACTGTATCAAATCCTGTTGGTACTGGTGCGCCTGTGAAGATACGAACCGCACCTGAACCATCAAACTCTAGTCCACAAGTACCTGCTGGAACTCTACCAACCAAAGATAATGTTGTAGGATGTTTATCATCACCAAGTGACTTATAATTTACCGCATAACCATCAACAGCAGAATTATCGTGTGATGGAACATTTACTGTTGATATAATATCATGAGCAAGAACACGACCGACACAGTCAAAAATTGAAACGTTATCTTCGTCAACAATAGGAGTTACTTTTTCACGCAATAAATTATGTGCTTGTTCCAACGAAAGCATATTATTATCAGACGCAAAACAATCATGTGATAACTGCACCATTTACATTATCCTTCTTTAATTTATATTATTAATAACTTAAGTTCGTTTATCTTTAATCATATATTGAATACCCGACCTAAGATAATCTTGTGCTGTGACAACAGTAAGAATAACCGAGATCCACAATAGAACTATACCAATAGAGCCAGATGGTATAAAGTCTGGTGATGCTACATCACCAACAATTAAAAATCCTAACGCTAAAATCTGAAAAACAGTTTTCCATTTAGCCAATTTTGAAACAGGAACAGTGACTTGAGTTTCAGCTAAGTATTCACGCAATCCTGACACTGTAATTTCACGTAAAACAATAATAATACCAGCTATACCATTCCACATTCCTAAGCCTTCTTTTTCAGCACCCATTATAAGTAGAACCATAATTATCGTTGCAACTAATAATTTATCCGCCACGGGGTCAAGAAAAACGACCCAAAGCAGAGGTTTCCCCCATATTTCTAGCTATATATCCATCAAGAAAATCAGTAATACTAGCAACGAAATAAAGCCCGAACGCTGTCCAGCGAGACCATTCCGTATTAACTAATAAAAATATAACAATTAAAGGAATAATCAATATGCGAATTAATGTTAAAATATTTGGTAAATACACCATTTAAAAAATCTTTCAAAAAACTGTTCATATATCTATTAAACTATACAACAATTTTTATTATATTATAACTACTTATTTATTAAAATGATCATAAATTATTTTTGCCATCTTCTTTGATATTCCTTCAACTTGACATATATCATCTATACCTGCACCAGACACCCCTGAAGATGAACCAAAATACTGTAACAAAAACTTACGCCTGCTTGCACCAATCCCATCAAGTGGATTTTCAATTAATTTTTTACCACGCTTAATACGGTGATTTTTAATTGCAAAGCGATGAGCCTCGTCCCTAATTCGTTCCATAAAATAATGTAATGGAGTTGCTATTTCAATATCTCGTTGACCCTGTCTAGTATAAAAAGTTTTGTACCATCATTGCGTTTTTCACCCTTCGCAACAGATACAACAACAATATCGCTAAGCCCTAATCCATCTAAAACATTTAAAGCAACAGATAGCTGCCCCTTTCCACCATCAACAACGACTAAATCTGGCAAAACACTTTTTTCTTTAATCGCATGACCAAATCATCGTTCAAAAACTTCTTTCATCATTGCGTAATCGTCACCTGCACTTACCATTACCACTACGGCGTGTCATTTTAGTTTCTATATTCCAAGTACGATAAGATTTTTTATCAAAACCATCACTACTAACAACTATCATTGCACCTACGGGAAAAAATCCTTGAATATGGCTATTATCATAAACTTCAATACGATTAGGACTATCAAGAAGGTGTCATATTTCCATTAATTCTTCTAATGCCTGAGTATGGTTTAATAATGATGATTTATGCCTAGACAATGCTGACTTTGCATTATCAATTGCCCTTTCCATTACAGTTTTACCAAAACCACCTTTTGGTACATGAATTCTTGTCCCTAAAGTACTTTCAATAATATCACTGTCCAACACTTCATCACTACAGTAAATAGTTTTTGGAACATTAAGCGAAACTTCCATATCGCTATAAAATTGTGGAATAAAATTCTGCAAGTATAATGGCATTATCATCGTCATCAATGCGAGGAAAAAATACTGCTGAACCACTTGCTATACTGTTCCTATAAAACAATATTTGTATACACACAACGCCACCACTTTTTTCAAGAGCAATTACATCACAATCGCCAATACCATTTATCATCATTCCCTGTGATATCTGTAAAGAATTAAGAGCCTTTAATCTGTCCCTATAAACACCTGCAAGTTCAAAATCTTCGTTTACACTAGCTGTAATCATTTTATCATTAAGGCGACTTGTTAAGCCCATATCTTTACCAGACAAAAAGTTTAACACTTCATTAATATAACTCTCGTAACTACTATCTAACTTATGATCAAAGCGTCCACCATCTGGTGCGAAGACACGCATAAATTTATGTTTAAGCACTGGTAGATATCGTTGTTTATAACTAGATTTTTTCTTATCACTATCAACAGAATTACTTAAATGAAAAACATTACCTAATATTGAAATAGTTTGATTAACTGCCCTTGCTGATACAAATGGTCCAAAATAACGGCAACCCTTCTTATGAACACCTCTATGCTTTTTTATTTTTGCAATACCAGCAACAACTGATAATTCAATTTCAGGGTATGATTTATCGTCACGAAGTAAAATATTGTAATATGGATGCAATGTTTTTATTAAATCAGCTTCTAATAACAAAGCTTGTGATTCAGATGCGGTTTCCACTACTTCCATTTTAGCTGTACGAGAAATCATTCGCTGAATACGAATTGAATGTTTTGCTATGTTAGTATATTGCATTACTCTATTTGTAAGATTTTTTACCTTACCAACATACAAAACTTTCTCGTCTTTATCCAACATTCTATAAACGCCTGCCTTAGTAGACAGTGTCTTTGCCATATCCTTAATAACAAATGTTCCATTTTTTAAATTATTCATAACTAACTATACTAAATTTAATAATCATCTAATTATTTTTTCTAAGACGGGTTGCGTGCAATTCACCATGTTTTTCAAGAATATAGGGTAAGCAATAGATGATAAATGCATATTAATACGCTTTAAATCACGTACCATATCAAGATGAATAGCTGACGATTTAACCGTATCGCTAATACCAGCACGCAAACGGTCAAAATGACAGTCTTGAGCTTTAGTTTCCATATCTTGCAAATGCTTTTTACTTAATAATAATTGACGAGCATCTTCCACACGACCACGCATAAACACAGTAATGGACAATCTTAATTGTTCAACTACTAAACTGTGCAGTTTTTTCAATATCGCTCCAACCTTCGTCGGTAAACACAATACCGCCATTTATTTATTTTGAAGCAATTGCTAATAAATTTTGTTCAATAATATCACCAACATGTTCAAGGTTAGTTGTATAAGTGATTATATTCGTTACTCGTTGTGATTGCTCAGAAGTAAGTTCCATTCTGCTAACCTTGGTAATGTACATTTTAATGTCTTCATATAATGCATCAACATAGTTATCCATATCAGCAATTTTCTTTGCTTTTTTAACATCGTCATTAGATATGCACCCTATAACATTTTGAAGCATTTTTTTCCACATATCCCGCTTGTATAATAACTTCTCTTTCAGAAGATGGAATGGCAATTAAAGGATTTTTAATTTGACTACTTTTTAATGATTTAGCACCTAATTTTGTTTTCTCTGCAACTATAGGAATGATTGATTCACACAAATTACTAACTACGACCAATTAGTGGTAAGCCTATAATCAAAACAATAATGTTAAACGCAGTATGGAACATGGCAATAGACAATCCAATATTATCAAACAAGTTATCCCATATCGGTATGATAATCCACATAAACGGCAATACAGTAATTGCTATAAATGTTCTTATTATAAAGCTACCTAATGGAATATGGCGAGACCTTGGGCGGTCTTTTATAGTAAGAACAAGTGGGATTATCGCTGCTCCAATATTGGCACTTAATACAAATATAAGAGATGTTTCAAGCCTAAGAGTACCAGCAACAGCAAAACCGATAATAATAAGCACCATTGCAATAGATGAATGCATAAACCATGTGGTAATTGCCACAAGAATAATAGCTAACCAAGTCTGTGTTGATAAGGTTGTTAATATATTTAAAAATATTTCTCTATCACAAAGTGGAAGCATTGATGTACTCATAATTTGTAATGACAGTATAATTAACCCCACCCCCATAATGGCACGACCCTAATTCTGATGTATGAGTATTTTCACCTTTTCTAAATACAATGTATCCAATAATTAATGCTATTAGAGATAACCATGAAATATCAAATGTAAGAATTCGAACCATAATAGTTGAACCAATATCAGCACCTAATAATATAGCAATTCCTATTGGTACAGTTAAAAGACCTTTTCTTGCAAACGATGAAGCAAGAACACCTGTTGCAGATGAACTTTGCAATATACCAGCCACACCAAATCCTGTAACAACTGCACGAATTTTGTATCTCCACCCAATCATATCAGAAAGCTTTGCATCCATAAAGCGAGATACACCTTTTC